>CCAG010006299.1:0-44497 GCA_001077435.1 Glossina morsitans morsitans
GATTCAGGTCCAGATTTGGCACGACATGAAGTATATAGACACTCCATGTCAAGAAAGAAGATAGAGATGGATTATGAGGCGAAGAACAAAAAAAAAAAGAAAGAGCCAAATCAAGAGGGGCACTAAATTTTTCTAAAAATTTAAGAAAATTTCTCCGTTACGTTGACACTGTAACAAGAGAACACGAGAATAAGAGAAAAAGTTAAACGAAGATTTCACACTAGTAAGCAACGGTAAATAAAGAGCAAGAGAAAAACTATAATAGCACCAAAAGAAAAATAAACACGAAAGAGACCTATTATCAAAAACACTTGTGCTGAATGCAAGAACCAAAAATGAAAAACATCAAAATTTTAATATAAATTAAGATAATTATAATTCCTTTTTGAAATTCTTACATCTTTTAACTTTATACCTTTATAATAATATGCCTTTTAAAAAATGCGAATAATTACGCGCAAAAAGAAATATAAATAAAACAATGCACTACTCTTTACAGAAAAGAACGAAGCAATCACGCCGCGATCAGTTGCCAAACTGATTTTTCCAAATAATAAATTCCCTAGAGAAGGAAAACCCACGTACACATTCGCGTGCACGTGCAGCTGCCGGCCGGGAAAACGAAAAAACCAGCATAGCATGTGTGATTCGTGACGCGTGTTGTTTGCCGACCCTGTTAAAATTGCCGTGAAGCGCTGTTCTAGGCACCACTTTGATAAATTACGGAAAATAAATATCCTTATGAATACCGTTCGAAGAATTACCATATGTCTAATCAGCAATGAACGTAGGTATTGTTCAGCGTACCCTAGATTACTCCAGGAATATATTCTTCAGACCGAAGAAAGATTGACAGTCCTACTGCAGGAAACAGCCAATCACTAACGTTCTGAGGCAATAATAAGGATGATCCTTCAGCCCGAAGGATGATCGACAGTCCTATTGCAGGAAACAGCCAATTATCAACGTTCTGGAGGGATAATATTGGTTGCTTACCTTTTCTGCTCGACTGTCACTGAACAATAAAAGACTGATCGGTGGTCGCGCTGTGCTTTTATAGCTGTCGATTCACCACACTTGCTGTGCCGCTAACATAGATCAGAGAGAAAGATGACTTGAGGTGAATTTCTGATTTACAATGTATTAGTAAGCAGAGAGCTTAACGGTGAGTGTATTTCTCCATATTTGCATTTTGCAGTTGTCAAGAAGATTTGGGAAAATTTCCATGAAGTCAGCATCACAAACCTGTTCTTGATATCCAACTGCTCTGTGGGTGTATGTCTATGCGCACACAAAATGAGTTTATTGTATACTTTGCAAATGTGGAGAGAAACGCCTTATAACAATTATAAGTCTATTAGAGTATTGTAGAATATATGGGATTTATATAGCAAGGAATGAGTGGGTATATACAGAAATATAAAAAGGAACATAAGTAAAAATATATGTATACGTAAGTGTAGGTAGATATTATAAGATTTTATTAGATATATGTAAGTATGCGGATATATACAAGTGCAAGTGTGGTAAATATAGTTAATAAAAGAAAATGAGTGTAACTATGGCATATACATAAACGTAAGGGAGCGATCGCTTCCTTACATAGTCCTACCCTTAAACAAATTGATTGTAAATAAAAGAGTCTCGTGCAAGTGTTTTTCTCTTAAAAGGAGTATCCACGATCTAGTGATGCGAACCGTATCCGAGAAAAGCGAATTTCGTAACAGTATTTTAATATTTTGGTTTAATTTCAATTGTTCTAAGTACCGACTTTGTACAAACAAATGAGGGCTTGTAATTGTGTTAGCTTTTTGAGATGGGTTTGATAATGTCCTTCTATCTGGTGGAATTCTGCAGAGAAGTTGAGCGGGAGCAATAGTCGGGATGGCTCGCGTATAGTCGGGAAGAACACTGACAGTATGGACATCCTTATGGATCAGTAATTTATGCTTTATCAAACATTTTTGATTGAGCTGAAGTATTTCTGTATGATCTAGAGAAAATCGCCAATCGTCCACACTGTGCGGGAGGGAAAGAAATCACTAATTGCTCCCATCCATATGGATCCACCATTCCGTTTGGAAAGCCTTGAGAGTATAATTTGGCTTTGCGGCATTGTTAAACAAGTTCATTTCGAAGATGTATTGACTGGCTACGTTATTGTATCTTGAATGTGTCATAGACCAGAGATAGTGGCGTTCTCCGAGCAAAGCGCTTTTCTCTATATTGGTTGTGTTTGTTAAGAATAAACTATCTTGACGGACGGTTGCAGGCGCAGCAGTTAAGTTGATTGTTTGACGGCCGTTATAGTATGATTTAGTAGGCAGGGTATAGTTGTTAATTGATAAAGGTTTAACACATTTGAGCCAGTCAATGGAATAGCAAGCTTGAATATGACGCGCCTTTCTGCGATGCCTGGTTGCGCTTAGATCAGGTTGTAAAAAAAAGCAGATTTTCGTGATACTCCGGAATTTGTATCGGAGGAGGAACATGCGATATAATTTGAAATAATTCTTCCTCAAACTGCTGTGGTGTCAACAAGAGGGGACTGATTCTGTTGCCATGAACATCCATCACTACCTCTAAGATGTCTTCGTGGGTGCGCTGAATGGTAAACAATGTCAACGTCAATAGCGTCTCTCGTTGGTTGATTTCTTTCATACTACGAATGTGAGCTGCAATTTCTGATCGTGATTGAGGTGCTTTTTATATGTATATATATATATATATGTATATATATATATCACCATACAAAGAAAACACCTCAATCACGCTCGGAAATTGCAGCCCACATTCGGTTACGTTATTATTATATATAGGTTATGTCTTTACCGACATAGGTATATTTTTACCACTCACTGTAGCTACAATCAACGGAAACTCCACCACATTTGAGACCTGAATTAGCGAAATATTGTATTCTAATTGGGTTGGATAATACAATATATAGCAATAATGTCTCTAGAGATGTTGAAAGGTTAAAGTTGGTTGGTAATCCGCGTCATTTTTGTGGAATACTCTATGTTGTTTCAAGCGGTGTGGCGTCCTCTGCGGTCAGAGCGTAATGACGTGCGTTCGTGATTAGGAGGGGAATTATTCGGTGGATAGGACGTTTGCAAATGCGAGTGGCAGTTCTTACATCGGCCACTCTGACGTTTCCGTCGTTTCCTGGATATGTGGCCACTATTCCGCCGAATGAAATGGCGGGGTATTGTCCTCCTCTATCATCATATTCGCACTGTCGGTCTCTTGCTTCCGTTTATAACGATATTGAAGCTCCAAAACTCAGATCCTAAATGAGAAACCAGCTTCCATCAGGCAAAAAGTACGTTTTACTGGGTAGTATATTGGTATATTGGCAGATTAAATTTATTAAATTTTATATTGGCAGACATCTCCAAAACTTGGCGCTCCTTCCGGAATGAAGTGAAACTGGATCTCCTTATGAAGACAAGTTCACTATATACTATAGCATTCTATTGCCTTTTCTAGCTTGTCGTTGAATATTGCTGGTAATCAACTTAGCTAATTGATTTCTAAGGGCCGGAAAAATTTGTTGTATTGTTGCAATTTAGATTATGACAATGACCACGCCTACCGATGAAGCGTTTAAGGTATCCTATGGAAGCCTCCATTGTGAGATCATTGGTGGCTTCAAGGTGCACAGCCTTCGTAGAAAAACGGCAGAATATCGCTACATGAACCTTCATTGATCTTTCGCAGAGTATTTTGAAATCAACCCAGAAGTAACCGTAAACATCAACTCTTTTCTGCTTATATCCCACGATTTGCTTCATTAAAGTGTTTTGGATCTACTACATGGAACGCAATGCTGCACTGTTGATCTGGTTCTTAATTTTCCTTTGATGGGCCAGAAACGTTCTCGAACGTGTGACAAGAGAGTTTTTGGTCCTCAATGGAGGTGGTCTCCTTGTAATTGCTGTATCAGAAGCTTGACTAGTGTGTCGTTATATGGTAACACCACTAAATGTTGGGTATCGTAGGAAATGGCTGCTAACTGCAATCGTCCTACTACTCGAATGATTCTCCTTCCATCCATAAAGGACCGGATTTATTTCGCCGCTTTTACTGACCCAATGGTGCTTTTGCAGTTTTTGCAAATTTCTTAAATTCTGATTGCATTGTAGTGTATAGTGCATTTTGTAGTTCTGTAGTTAACAAGGATCCACAACGAAGAATTTAGGATACAATATTGATGAATAACTAGAGAGATTTCTTTTAGTTGATATCGTAGATGATGCTTTTTATGTCATCACAATTTCGCAATAATGTTGCATGAATGGTAACCAATTTCCTCCTTTCTACTTCTGCCGTTAAGCTGATTGATGGGGACAAAGTTGAGACGCCTTATCTAAAAATAGTGGACCAAATAAACTTTTCAATTCTCCTGATATCAGTCCGCCAGGCATCATGTCGACTGGGTTATCTTTCGATTGTACGTGGCGCCTTTGGGAATGTGAAGAGAGTTCTTATGTTCGATTAAGCCTGATTATAACAAATGTTTCAACGGAGGTCGAGTGGGATGCTAACCATGATAATACGATTTGCATATTAGTCCAATGAAACGTAGGCTTATCGAGATAGTTCAAATTTTTCTTCATGCGGACAATCAGTTGAGCACTCAGGAGTGCGGCACATAACTATAAGCGTCAAATTGTCTGTCGCTTTCTGTTACGCTTTCTAAAGTATTGTCCTTTAATTCTTTCTAGGGCGTAAAAATGATTTATAGCTATTTGTTTGAAATCTCCCAAATCTGAGGTGTTGTCTGCGAATAGGAGTTTCACTGTAAACCCTCCGCGTGAGTCGCGTGTTGTATTTACAGCAAAGCATGTCTCGCACTGTTTTCCTAAGGATGAAGTGGTTCGTGCGGATTCTGGTACTTCCACAATTTGCCAAAAGCACTGCTATGCATTAAGTTCTATTTTCAGTATATACTGTACTTGCGGCCTGCTTTTAACTCTTAGTACGAATGCTTCCTTCCACTATCCGACCAAACTTTCCCTTGAAGTGTGGGAAGGTTGTTGTGCAGTTTAAATTTTCTGGCCCTTAATATGTCTAAATATAACTCAGCGCCATTCAGCATGTCTACATTCTTAGGCCTATTAAATTGCGGGTCAACTATAACAGTGTTTGGTGGAATATTCCAGCCGGTTGTCTCCAATGGCTGGTTGGGTTGATTGGGTACAATACGAACGGGAAGTACGAACGCGTCAAGTCGACTGAGGAAATTTCTCGATCTTGATTTTTATCTTTTTCCCACCGGAGTAACGTATAGTAATAACCATTTCGTTTTTTGCGCCTTTCGTTATCGTAATTAGTATAATTATGGCTCAAGTGTAGACAATTGCAGCATGCATTATATTTTTTATTATTTGATTCCGTTGCTGAACATTCGCCTTCAAGAATGTTGGAGAATGTTTTCACAAACGCTCTATTCTAGAATCCGGATTCTAGAAATAGAATCGATTCTCGAGTAATCACAAAAATTTGTTTAAGGTTGGCAATGTTCATGAATTTTCAAGTGACTGCTCAAACAGCAAATGAGTTCTCTTAGCGAGTTTGTTTTAGTAGAATTGCGATTAAAAGCGAATCGCGGCCACGTGTTTGACTTCTACATTTTTTAATGCCATGAGAGACTCACTAACTGCATCGTGTATGTTTCTAAAGTTGGCAGCAGATGTTGCATATAAGCGGTTCGGTTGATAAAATAGTCTTTGCACTACATCACTCACCAACGCTTTCTTATTATCATATTTATCATGGACAATTTTACACGCGGTGTTATAATTGCCCTTGGAACTAAAGGACTAAGATGACGTATTAGACGATCTCCCATTAAATAGATCTCCAAATGCCACATTTTTTCTGCAGAGGAGATTGGTCGTTCCTGCAGAACCTTATGGAAGAGTTCAGGGATTTGTTTCTATTTTAAGCGAACCTTGCCAAACCCTGGTAATGATATCCTTCGAAAACGATAAAGAGTTACTGCACGGGTTATTATTGCTGCTACAGATTTCTTAGCAGCTCTTTCATTTAATTCCATTATCTGCGTCGCAACGGAATCGTCGCGTTGGGAGTACTCATTGACGCCATAATCGATGGAAATGGTATCAAGCAGAATATCCTTTGGTTGACTGTGTGATTGAACCACGGCTCATTTTTCGTATAACTGTTTTGCCTTCATTGCAAAATATGAAGTGTGAGCGGAATCATCAACTTGAGTGACTGTTACCGTATTTAGAATTTCATCTATTTCTATCCTCCGCCTTCTCTTGATTCTACTGAGTTCAGTGCCTTACGTCGAATGTCCGGACTTCAACACCTTTTGTACTTGGAGGTTATGCTGTATATTTTCCATTACCTCCTGAAATATTCTTGTCGATTGTAGTGAGTGTGTTCTTTGTGGAGCAGGAATGATCGTCTGTTGACTGGGAATGCCTGTATTTAGTGGTCCTCATTGTTGAAGATTTTCCACGATTCTCAAAATCCCTTGTCGTCGAGACGTAGCTCTCTTGTGAATCGGCGAGCTCATCGAAGTTTACCATCGTTTCTCTTGCTCTTGTGGTGGATTATTCTTTTCAATGGTTTAAGTGATTTTTGTTGAATCGCCATCCAAGATGTAGCGATGAGAATTGGGGGAGTTTCAATGAAAGCACAGACTACGTCAGGGTCACCAGTATTGAATGCTCTGTTCAATGGGCCGTACGAGTACATAAACTTGTGTCAGCTATTCAAGATTTTTTGCTATCTAATAGAAGATGATGACCAGACACCGTTGACAAGAATAAAATAAAGAACACGTGAGATGTGTGCTTTTACAGTATCTTTTGAGTTTTATTAAATATTGCTATTATGAGTTGCTTCTATATGAAAAAAGACCAATTACTGTAACTAAAAATAAAATGTGTATCTTTGTGTGCATGAAGTGTGAGAATTCACAAAATGCACGACAGCACCGGACCGTCATGTATTATTGCACAGAGAACAGATTTTTAACTGCTAATAGCAACGAAAAGTACAAATTCGCGCAATCTCTGCAATTATGCTTGTGTACACGTTTGAGTGTTTGTGGAAACGATGTCGTTTTCGAAAAAGAAAGATCTCAAATAAAATAAAATTCTCTTATACACAGTAGCGAACGTATAAGGACTGCGTATATAGGTGTAGTTGGGTTTAACGAAAGTAATCTGTATCTCCTTAATTGATTTGAATTTTTATTGTAACATGCAATGCCTGGACCGATTGTCTATGGAAAACAGACATGTTGGGCCCGACAATCTTATAATCTACTTTAATACTGCATAAAAAATATAATTCCTTTTGTTACTGTAATAAGAAAGATTAGCAAAAGTTTTTCGGTATAAACTTCTCTATTTTTGCACTTTCTATTTCTGCATTTGAGGCTAGGAACAAGCAACCTCGCCCTTGAAGCAAGTACTCGCCATGGTTTAACAAGAGAATTAAGTATTATAAAAATAGAAAAAACAAACTTTTCCAAAATTTGTGAAAAGTGGTTCTGCTTACGACTACTTCGGCTACTCTGCTGCATAGCATACATTTAATTACCTCAACCACCAACGTTATTGTGTCCTATGGTGTGCTTTCGGGCAGGGAGTCCATAAGGTAATGATGCAGGAGCACGCTTGTTACTTTAAGGATATACCGTAGCAGATAGACAAAGTAACGGACTACTATTTTCTACAAGGCTGGGGTATCCGTTCGGACCGCTAGTCTATAAAATAATGATGCAAGAGCACTTTGTTATTTTAACGACTTCGTCCTGGACGTACAATACCTAATTGCTAATCATCGGTTAGCTACAGAGCTAGGGTATCCTACCCGATCAAGAGCCCGTTCCGGACTGGCAATACCTAACTCCTAACCACTGGTTAGCGGCATGGCTAGGGTATACTTTCGAGCCGACAATCTATTAGATAATGATGCAAGAGCACAGTGTTAGCTTAAGGAACTCTTTCCGGACGGACGGGACGACAGGCTGCTACTATTGAGGGGGAGAATGATTGCTGCTGAACAACTGAAGGAATTATCGTTGTTTGCGCGCTGCTTTTGCAGCTGTTGGCTGCCACACCAAGACGTCGATATCTAGAGTTTTCACCACGTGGTGTATTTACTTACTCTACCACTTACATGCTAATGCTTACTTGAGAAAGTAACTTAAGGAAAACTATATTAATACTTTGTAAAGAAAATATGGGTGTTGTGGAGTCTCATGTGTTTGTGTAAGGTATATTGTTTATGCGCGTGACTGCCGCATTATCTTATTTGCAAAGGATTACTGCCTGCTCGGCTTCAGTGCGCCAAGTCTTCCGTCTTATAAATTGCCAAAGAAGCTCGGCATAAGACGGTCCCTAAAATCTTATTTGCAGGCGAGTTGAACGCCTAATTAAAAATCAGCGAGTTAATACGCTATGATTTGAGTTGCATAAAACAACTGGTTTTCTTGTTTTTCACCTGCTTTTATACAAATTCTTACCATTAAAATTAATGCTAGCCTAAACATAATTATCTTAATTGGGGCGCCTGGCATCGTATTGCATTACGAAATGCAATACTTAGCCAGTTGAAGTGCGACAAAATTATTGTTTTATTTTTTCCCACAGAATTATGCAGATTCAGCATAATTCTGTCTGCACTTCAAAGTGGATGCATATGTCGATATGCGATCATACTATAACTTACGTGTTAAAGCTGCAAAACGAGATCATGCGGCGTAAATGAGCGCTTTTTGAGGTTTAATGGGCTTCCTTGTAATCGCTTTTTGCTTGTGAATGAAGAACTATTGTATCGGTATGGCAATAACTTCCAATATAGGGCTTTCACTAGTGATGAGGTATGGCGAGCAGTGCGCTATATTATATTAAGTGCTATCGGTAAAGATGATATCAGTATTAAATTGGTTAAACTTATGTTTCCTGATAGCGTTTTACCGTTGACTCATGTTCTACATCATATCATGAGGACTTGTTCATTTCCTGTTCACATACTTGGAATATCGCGGTGATTGCTCCCATTGGGAAAAAATCACCGTCCGTTTTTCCTGAAGACTTCCTATGTATCACCACGAAGAATTTTGTGTGAATCAGTCTGGTTATAAATCTGTGTATAATTGTAATACTGCTATGCTTAACGTTCTGGCGGGTATTCGTCCAAAGTATGACAAAGGTCGCTGACTATTCTAGTTATGAATGATTTTTCTAAGTCTCTTGACACTGTCGCTCATAATTTATCATTGCAGATCCATGAGTCTTATTTTGGTTTTGTTTCTTCGGCAGTCAGCGTGACCAGGTTTTATTTGGTTAAAATCCTGACTAAAATCCTAATTTAAAATTGATAAGTTCGGCAATTCTCTATTTTGGGACCTATTATATTTAATATTTTTATCAATGACTTAGTTACATGCTACTACAACTGTCACATTCATTTATATGCTGATGTTGGAACTCGTTCCCACTTAGTATTAAAATAATTGTTAGTCCGAGGGGATCTAAGGTAGGTGTAAGAGCTTTCTATAATTGGTTATTACGTCTGCATCCATGTTTTTTCCTATATTGTACAACATAACTATAGCATTTATAATAGTAAACTATTATAAACTATATTGTCCACAATTTTGCCGTAAGATACGTTATAGTCTTATTGGCACTTACATTTTTATTAGTTATAGTAATAATTATGATTGTATAATTGCATTTTGTAAAAATAATTAATAGTAAACTAATAAACTAATAACCTTTTTGCCAATCGCCAGATGCGTCGACAGGTAAAATATCATGAATCTCTGTTTGGTTTTTACATTGTAGAATTTTGATTCCCAAAATATCGAGTAGTATTCACACAGACTCATTTTATCAAACATGTGATTTACAAAATTACAAAATTTTCATATATTCTTATTCTTCGCTTTAATATTCATGTTTCGCCATTTTTTATTCTAGGTTTCATATTTTCATATTCCTCATTTGAATGTTTATATTTTCAGATCTTCTTATTTATATCTTCTTATTTTTCATCTTAGCACTCATGTCTTCGTACCGTCCTATTTTTCATTTTATTTTCCTGCTTTCGATATTCATTCGTTCATTTATATTTATATTTTCATATCTTCATATTCCTCCTTCCTTTTTTCGAGAGCGTATTATGGTAGTCTGGATATTGGTTGCTTTTAGTTTCCCTCCGAATTTCTTTACATCTTCATATTATGTTGTAATATTTAATCAGAGCAGTTTCAATATTTTGTATTCAGTTGTTAACCTTGTAACGTCCGCGTACATTTGAGGTGTAGGTGGTCCGTCCGTCTGCTTTGACCACTGCTTTATCCCAACAGAGTATGCATAACCATAATAACGGTCTACCGTTATGTATAACCTCTGCTCTCAACTCTCTCTCCCTCTTCATAACGCTATTAGGCGAGAGAGAATTATGAAAAGAGAAAAGTCCAAAGTCCGTCTGAGTAACATGAGAATGTTCTTTTCCTCGAATGTTCGATCTTGTTTTTTTGAAAAAAGAGAGTTAAACGGCACAATTAACAAGAGGTTTAGAGAGTTGGTAATAGGAAATCAAGGAAAGCAGACATGCGCGTCAAACAAAACGAACTCCATCCAAAAAAATTCTTAAAGTGTAACGGAGAAGAAATTGTGTGAAAGCATTGAGCTTTTATTTTAATTTATTGCTATCTTTATTATAGATTGTGAGGACCCAAAGTCGTACTTTCGTTTTGGCCTCACGGACTCTCCGTCTCTGGGATGGGGGAAGTGCTAGAATAAGAATAGCTTAAGATATAGAATAAGTAATAGCTTAGGAATAGTTTAGGAGTAGATTAGTAATAGAATAAAGAGTAGTTTAGGAATAGATTAGGAATAGAATAAGTAATAGCGTAGGGGTAGAAGAAGAATAGGCGACGAGTAGGTTAGAGAAAGTTAGTCTGAGTCAGTTTCTCACGGGCTCTGGAGCCGATAAGTCGAAGTCGAAATTAATAACTGCCGCGATAGTGTGGTTCGATCATTGTATTCTATTATTATTAAAATTCGCCGAGTGTAAGCAAATGTTTGAACTAAATAAAAGCAAGAACTAAGTCCTTGCATAAATAGAAATTTCCTTGTGTGTGCTTTCCTTCCCTGGGCCGCTGAGCTGCCCCACCAGAGGAAAGGGCCGAAACGGTCTCACAATATATTATTATACTATACTATAATTTATTGTCCTCTAGTTTTTGTGCAATTATTTTCATTCTATTTGTGAAAATATTTTTTTTACGCGTTTATTAGTTATTGCAAAACCAAAATCGTTTGCAGCTATTATACAAAATAAATAAAACCTTTTGCATGACATATATGATCGAAAAGTAAAAGTACAGGTCAGTAGGAATAATAAATGTGTAACCTATTAATAAGTAAGAGAAATAGAAACATATAGCTAAATAATAGTAATATTAATAATTAACTTGAACAAGGCCATATTTTAGGGTATTGACATTTAACCTGTACAACACAAAATTAATAAAATAATTAACAGAAAGAGCGCTATGTGAATTAAATGAATCTCATAAAGAATTTGCAAAAATGCTTTTGATGTTTATGATTTTAAACAAAACTGTACTATAAAACGACTCTGTAACACGTTAAGGCAAAGTTAAGATTTTTAAAGCATCAATAAGTTAATGAAATAATTATGACAAGAATTATGAATAGAAGGTGTCAACCTAAGCAATTTGGTCGGCTACATAGAAAAAGGGAAAAATATGTAAAGTTGATTTTATAAAAGAAAAGGAGGATAAGAGAACTAAATACGAAATTTTGTGAAATAAAATGTGCAAAAGCAAGAAACTGCAACTGCAAATCAATAGCAAATATGGATGTTTAATGCTTTTAATAAATATGAGAAAAACGAGATAGACAAATAATTGCAATAATGATTAACTCAAACAAATCTACAGTTTTGTATATTGGCATTTTCCTGAAAAATATAAATTTATAAACAAAAAAACCTGGCGAGTTTGTTTATCGTTCTTGACGTTTTAGCTCTTTCTATTGCTTTAAGTGAATAAGCCTAAATTCCCTTCCATACTATGTGGCAGTGAGTAAACAGTCGCTTTTGTTGCATTATACGAGGCACGCATAATAAACTTGCAGCCACCACGAAGCTCTCAGGGGGTATAGCGAATTTACTGCAAGCCCTTTATGCCCAAAAATATTCAACGATTTTTCATCATCTCGCCTTCATTACATTCTCGTCCGGACTGAGAAGTGCTATCAACGTTTCATCAATTCGAAGAGGAACATCAATGCAGGTTGGTGGGGACAAAGGCACATATACACATATAAGTAAGGTATAGTATAGTTGAGTAACGGATAATTGCGATGTATACGCGTGGTATGTAAGTGCGAGTTAGGTACCCCTGAGACGGGGTACGCATGGATGTGCGTGTGGGTGAGAGTAAGTGACAAGGAATACTGACTAACGAACGAAGAATAGACCGGCGGACAGCGAATAGTACAGACAAAGGGCCTTACAGAGGGACTTACAGCATAAAGCATGTTACGTTCTGTGAGTAAGAACAGTTTTTGAGGAAAAATATGTCATACATGGGACTAAGCATAGCTAGGCAAAACCATAAAGATCTAGCCAATCATAAGCGTGACAATCATATATCACATATCGTAATCATGTCGATTTTTCTTTTAACTTGTGCGATTGGTACAATCGTGTAGTAGAAGGATATCCAAAATTCTCCTATCTTTTTCTGAAACGATGTTAACGGCAAAGCCTCACCGTGGTGAAGGTGCCCCTACGCTAAGCTGTTCTTACATTTCCCAGAAAATAAGTTAAGATTAATTTCTTTCTTTCTGTTTTTACCGTGACAATTTATGTAAACAAAGAAGAAGATGAATGTAATAGTCGAGTAATGTAGCTAAGTGCCGAATACTGAGAGTGATGACATGGATGTAGGTTGATCATTAGTGTATACACCACGGAAAGACGAACTTGGGGATATGGGGAATAGCAATTGTTAGAAAATTCTTAGGTAATTAATGAATACAGACCTGGTACATAGTAGATGGACAGTAATATAAATTGTTTCTTTGTTCCATACAACGGCTATATTTTAATTGTTGCTTGGAAGTGTGGAAGCGTATATGCAAACAAACGATCGAATTATACTAGGTTTCTTTGACACGTACTTTATTTTCTTTATTCATTTATTTATTTATTTCCCCGTTTTCAATTCAGTTTCAGAATTTAATACAGCTAAATTAAAAAATATAGCTAAGTAATGTTTTTACATTACATGCACAGAAAGCATTTTGACTTAGTCACTATAATAACACGCTTATTATTGGAATAAGAAAGCTACTTTTCCAACATAAAGGGAAAACGCCTAATTTCAAGGACAAATTAAAGACATTTGAAATTACACTTACCACTTAGCTCAACAGAGCATGAGTTAAGAAGACACGGTGGAATCCCATCAGATCCAGACGCACAACTGTGCTTTAGAGAGCTCAGCCCCTCTAATATATGATTTGCGGGAATGACCAACTTGGAAATCAAGAGCGAGTTAGTTATCGGATATTGGTAGTGTGTACTTCGATCAAACTTATCAGTTGAGTAGTTGCGACAGAAATAATCAGCAAAGAGATTTGGTGTTTCAATCCCATCCGTAGACACCAACCCATTGTAAGATACTTGGAAGTTATATAGTTTTGTAGTTAACAAATTTAAAGAATAGTTTAGGGTTTTATAAACTGTAGGTATCTACGGTAATATAGGTAGTTGATATAATTAAATCTATTCCTTGCAGCAAAGTAAGCAAGATGATCGAAAACAGAACCAGTTTTCATAAATTTTTTAAAAAGTCCGCTTTTCCTATTTTTGTTATATTTTATTGCACTATTAAACCAGGAAGGACACCTGCTTCGAGGGCATAGATTCTTGATTGGAACAGCCACATAAATAGCAGTGTTTAACTTATTATAGAACGATGACATTAAAGTATCAATATTTCCTACGGGGAAATCAAACTTAATGTGAGAAAGAATCAGCAATAAGATATCAGTTTTTTTAAAATCATAGTTATTATTTGTTAAAGACGGAATTAGATCCACAAAAAAATATAAAAAATATAATGTAGTCAGAGAATTTCAAATAAACCTCTCTCAGTTAGTTTTCCGTTGGGCGCCATGTTTGTAATGATGCAAGCTGGGGTTTGCTCGGCCGGCTTCATCATTAATAAAAAAGTCTAAAGTTTTCATTTAAAAATACCCTGACAAAACCCCGGTAATACATGCTCGTGATCTTATATCAACGCTCCTTGCCCGTCCGTTAATTTGTAGCATTTTTTGTTTATTGTCTACTGCTGCTGTCTATTTTCTACTCTTCATCTCTCTTATCTCCGCTACTCAAAGTGTATATATCAATTTGTCCGTTAAGTCGTTATGACTAACGTAATCATGCACCTCCGTCTCACATTTCATTCTATCTAACATATTGTTACAAATTTCCGCTGCTCGATACGGTCCGTGTCACTAGATCGTGGATATTGAAAAGAAAGTGCACTTCAAAGTTCTATTATATTCCCAAATGTAAGATTATTTACAATTTATTTCTAGGGATACTTTTTGACTGCTCAACACAACTATTCTTTCTTTACGAACCTTGTCTTCCGCAGATATTCTACTTAGAAGCATTTTATTATACCCAAAACTCATCTTTTTATTTTTAATCCCTATCTGCTTTTCCGCTAATCGTTTTCATCGGCCGGCAGCTTCGTGACGCGCCGCGAATGTGCATTTGGTTTTTCCATCTTTTAGGGACTTTATTATGTGGGAAAATTACTTAGCTGTAATGAACTAAATTTCGGATTTCCGTAACAATATAATAATAATAATTATTCATGTTAAAAAACTTGAATCAACTCCAGTACAACTTCCACGGCATCGGTTGTCTCTCAATGATTATCCATAAGCTTCTCATTCGCATCAATAAATGAAATAAGTCCCACTTTTTTAGCACTTTATTACATTTTTGCTTGATTGCATAATCATACACATTTGAAGAATATTGATGTACACTCTATTGCTTACAATATGCTGAATATGTAGAATATTCAATCATGATTCGGTCAGTTTCAATATTTATCATAATATTTCTCAGAAGAAACAGTCCTTTTGTAGAGTTAATTTTGTAATTAGGAAAAACTGTTCAGTATACGTCTCAAGCGGTAAGCACACAGTTTGTTTTAGATTTAACTGAGTAGTAGTATATATAGCATATCTTGAAAAACAAAAGAATTTACAGTTCGCCACATCTTTGCCTTATAGTAGATGAACTTATGACTTTCAAAATATCTCTGTTTATTAACTTTGTTTGTGTACTTTTTACCCGTTCTTTCCTTTTTCTTTCCTTTTCCTTTTCCAGTGTATCGACTTTTTCAACTTTTCCTTTAACTTTTCTTTATTTTAAGGGTTAATTAGTCTTCTTTTTTTCCTAAACTCCTTTTTTATATTCTAGCAATGCTTTTTAAATGCAACAATTATTAAAAATTTTGCGGTTATTACCAAATTCAATTTTTTCTTTATTCACAGTGATAAATGTTAAAGTTACTGATTTAAATTGATTGGATAGGAACAAGTTTCTAATTCAACTTTTTTCTTTTTGTTTATTTTGCGGTCTAACGCTTAATAATTAATAACACGTCGGTGACACGGCGTTACGATCGACCAAACCTTGACGCTTATTGCTTTATATCTGAGGTTCGCTTTTGTTCTCTTAGAACTTCTCACTCTTAACTATTTGCTGGTTTTTTCACACTTAAATGTCCTATGCCTGTTACTATGTCAATGTATATGTGAGAGTTCAATATAAGAGCAATGTACCAATTGCATAAAGCAATATCCCCCTTCACATTGTACAGGCAGAGTTTTTCTTACTTCTTTTTATAATTCTCTGCTCTTTCTTTAGCTATAAGAAATTTTTAGTTAAGGAGCAGAATTACAGAAAAAGAACGTATTAGCGGTATTCGGGCAGTTTACAAATTATTGATTGTTATGATTAATAGCAAACACAAACCGTCAGAAACCCGCTACATAAATGTCCGCGGACGTGACAACTTACACAGAAGCTACCATTCAGCAAAAATTCGCTCAAACAATTTCGTTTGTACGATTAGCTTTGCGATGCCTCGATAGTTCGCAACTAGGTGTCTACTGCCATTTTTATGAATCGGGATAAGAAACCTACTCTTATGGTAAGTTGATATGGACATATAAAGGATTTATTTGCAAAAGAAAAATATGCAGCAACGATTCGCCCAAACAATTTCGGAAGTACGCTTAGTTTTGCGATGCTTTTATAGTTTTCAACTAGTCGTCTACTACCATTTTTATTAATCAGGATAAGAAAGCTATTTTTCCAAATCCTTGACAATACACTTGCTATCAGAGAAAGATTAACGATTCTTGGTAGAATATGACACTGTAAATTAGCAGAAGGCTTTGCAATAGATGATGGGATACCATCAGGACCAAGTGCGTTACTATACTTAAGTTTGTTTAGGCTATCTTCCAATATAGTAACATATGACATAATAAAGTAAAATCTTTAATTTCATACAGGTAGACAATTGAAGGGTTTTAGTCGACAGATAGGAAGTTGAATTGTGGGGGTATTTTTATTACGCCTATCTAGTCCAGCTGTTACAAAAAAAAAAGAAGATAAATATATAGAAGAAGATGCTATGTCCATTCTGCTCAATAATTAGTGGCATTCTTCGTCTTGTTCCCGTTAGTTCTTATATACGTAACACTTTGTCCGTTGAGTCAATGTCAACTATTACAAACACACACACTCACATCCTACCTTTTCCTTCATTAAACCATTTACAGTTTAAACAGTTTAAAGTACTACTAAAGACAAGGTTTCCGTGCTAGCTCTAGGCTTCAGACTTACGAACTTTATAGCATCCGTAACGGCATAAAATAGCAGTACTTCATTTCTACATCACCATATTATGATAATAGAATTCCTCCGAAGACGTGGTATGTGTGCATTCGCACATATATATTGCGTTGTCTTTATTAAGTTCCTTTAGCACTCACATACCAATATTACCAAATAAATAAAAATAGAAGAGTTTTTTAAAAAAAATTTTTTTTGTCATATCAGTTTATATCGCATAGGGGTGTCAAACTTATCATGCTTCACAATTTATCATATTAATTGTTAATTTACCTGCTTTTATTGGATATAGAGAAAAGTTCACAAAAACAAGTACGCGTTAGTGAACAAAAGTTAATATAATATAACTTTTTTTTTATTTAAGCTTGTGCGCTTTTTAATTTAATAATTTTTTTACTTTTCCTCATTTATCTTAATTAAATTATATTTTTTTCTTTTTTGTTTTAAATATAAAGTGTGACATCTCGACGACTTTTATCGTAAATTATTCCTTTCTTTTGATACATTTAGATTCCCGTAAAATAATTATTGGACTTTTATACATCACATTAAATCTTACAACGAGTGTGTCACATGAAAACTTGCGTTGAACTCAAGTTTGTATGCTTTCAACGAGTATCTGCCCAGAACCGCTTAAAAACCCTCTTCCTCATTTTCTTTCTATGTAAATATAAAAACAGTAATAAAAGTCAATAAAAACTGATTAAACGGATCCGTGTGCTGAGGTATTCCTTCGCTGCTTATCCGATGTCCGCAGTAGTCTGTCCGTCGGTTATATATTATATACATTTGTCGTTTATGTCATAGTCAGTCTTTACATTATGTACCAAACAACTTACCCATACTAAAGATTACCCACCTCAGTAAATTGGCGCGACGAAATGATGAGGGTTTCGGTACATCCATGTTCACCCAAAGGGATCGCATAGTTCCACTCCCCAATGAATTTTGCGCAGAATAAAATACTCCAAGTTCTTCTATCGCATCCATATTAATATAATTGTTAAGAAAAAGATCCCCCCCTTCATGGCGTTTGCCATTTTTAATATATGGCTGTACCACATTTCACCGTCATTGAAAAGCAAGATATGTGCAAAATTTCAGCATGTTCGAGCTTTCCGAAGTGGTCGAAATATCCAACAGCTTCCCTTTGATATGTCTTGTAGCGCCCGCCGTATTGAATGTATACAACATTTTTTTGACTTTGCGTTGTCATATTAGCTAAAGTTTTCTGCAAAATTTTATTATTAAAGTATTAGTATTATTCAGAAGTGATCTAACTATCGACAAACAGATTCTCATTTCATATTCTTCGGCCGCCGTTTTGAATGTAGACAAAATTTGTTTTTTACATTGCCTTGTCGTTATAATTAAAAATGAACGCAAAATTTCAGCATGACTGGGTATCGACATGCTTTTGTAGATTGTAAAGTCTGCGAACAAATTGAGGGATGATATCTTCCGGTCTGCTTTTACCAAAAATGTCTTAGTAACAGCATGCCGTTATGCGACATCGCATGATTTTGCGGTTCTTGGCAAAATAGCGGCTAGACGTTAGCTATGCAAAGAAATGAGAAAAAAACCAAAGTATGCGAGAAGAATTTCTAGTGTTGGTTGATTGTTTTGGCTGTGGTTGATCAAAGAGAAACGAATTAACTGCGTTGCTGAGCGGTCAAGGTTTTGTTTGGGCAAGTGGAGTGATTTGAAAAATAAAAATGTTTAAAGAAAAATAGATACTACAAAACCTGAAAGTAAAATTTTAGTAGTCAGAAAACTAATTTAAAAAAAATTCGTGTGTGTGCGGTTTGAAGAACATATTTTTAAAGTAATTCATTTCAATGGTAGTAAAATTTTATAATTGAACTAAATCGGAACTTCTACGTAAAAAGTTCCAATTTTCCTCAAATAAATGTAAACGTCAGAAAAAAAAAAGAAAAAAAAACTAGAAAGATGATTTTTGTTTTGCATGAAATGGACAAGATGTTGAACAGAAAAAGAGCGTTTTGCTATTATGCCCAAGAGTTTTAAAAACAAAGCAAAATATAAACATATGCACATATATAAATTTTATAAAAAAAAATCAAAATTCAGGAAACTTTTTAAAAGTGAAATAATGAGTAAAATAAGCAAGTTTACAAAGTCTGCCACGCCCAACCCTTTGAAAAGGTCACTTAAACATTAGTTGGTGCTTAAAGAAAAAAAAGGAAAGTTTTACAAAAAGAAAGAAAGCAATAAAGAATACCCGGTATCTCCCGAACTAGCTAGCTTGGCAGAGACACGTGCGTCTGTCTCGAACAGCTTCAAATCTGCTTCAAATGGCACTTAAGTGTGGACCTAAAAAACAAGAAGCAATAAATTTCGGAATTCTACATTGAGAGAGACAGTGAAGATATACAGACCCATTTTTTTAATGTTGCATACATTATATTGGTAACGAATAAGACCAATAAAAGGCTATTATTATTATAAGAATTTTTATAACGATAAACACGATTCACACGGGCAATATACTTTTGATCTTAGAGCTAGATTTGGAAAATCAAACTTAAGTCATCTAATCGAACTGCAGGAATGTACCGACGAGCTTACGCCTAGCTTTAGCAGACAAACATTCATATTTGGATGCACACAAAAATATCTCCTCTTTACAATGGGATCGTTGATCAAAAGTAGAATAATCTATTGTTATCCCACAAAGATGGTCAAGGACAAAATCTTTTTCATTCAATCATACCAAATATAAATTAGTTATACTTTAAAACGCCATACGTTCATAGCCATTCACTAAAAAATAAATTCAATCGTACACTTGGAAAGTCAAAACATTGATTGAATTTGAAATATAAAAATTATATTGCAAATTAAAATTGCAATATAAATACAGATGATGATGTGCAGAAGATTCATTAGACAATTAGCTCTTCAAACCAGTTCAACCTTAAAAAACGCAAAAAAATGTAACCTAATTCTTAATTCCATAAACATATGATATTAAAAGAAATTTAGAAACTTTAGCTTTATCGCGCTGGTTGTTTCCTATACGCGCATCGATTTGAAAGTTAAAAAGACAAGAAGAGACATGGAGCACGTGGTCGCAGCCTAAACGGTGGGCGTACGATCGATAAGTGCTATGTCTTTATCGACTTGGCACTTGCTATAGCTACGGCCGCACTAACTCGATAGTTGGTCTTCTTAATTAATTGGCTTTGCAACAGTCCAAGTAGATATCCATCGAAGTAAGCAAGCATGCCCCCAAGAGTTGTCAACTAAAACAATCACAAATGCACGCAATGACCCTCCAGTTTTATGGGGAAGACTGTGATTAATTGGTTTTAGGCGACTTCTATCAGGCAGCTTCCATCGCGTAGCTTTAATATACGCAACAGTGATTGACGTTTTGAATTACGCTCACAAGCATGTACCTTACAGCGAAAGATGGAAAATTTGTGGATTCAGGTATCTTCTGCTTGTATTTGCATCCAATTCAGAAAATGTTACACTCCCACTTGTTGCGACGCCACAAGTTGTTTCTACAATTCATAGCTTCATAGATTTCATAGACTCGCACAAGTTGGAGGCCGTCGATTCGTTCACAGACTTGGGCGTTCTCTTTGACAATAGTTTGCGTTTTAACTTGCACATTGAGCTCTCGTTAAGCAAAGCTAGGTCCGCACATGGTCTTAGAAAGAGGTGGCCCAAGGAGCTTGATGATCCTTACATTACCAAAAGACTGTATATGTGTTTGATTAGACCTATACTTGACTATGCCTCTGTTGTTTGGTCTCCTTCATATAGGTGCTATGTAGATTCAATTGAATCTGTTCAAAAGCAATTCTTGCTGTTTGTCCTTAGGAATTTGGGTTGGGACCCGATTGCCTTTCTTCCCCCTATGAAAATGGGTTGCGTCTGTTAATCTTACCATTAGTTGAGAAACGTAGATTTATTCCTGGCGTTTCCTTCTTAACCAAAGTAATAAATGTACCTAAGCACTTCTCCAGACACTTCAAGCTTAGTCAGTGTAAACACAATTATGAGCTGTTTGGTCCGTTCAGAGTTGTTTGCAGGAACTTAAATGATGTGTATCACTTATTCTCAATATCGGATTCTTTAAAGTCTATTAAAGCAACTTTGGTTAATACGCGCGATTTACCTAAGCCGTGCTTGAACCAACCTGCATTCTTAAATTCTCTTCTTTTTTATTTCGAAAAATAAATGGTGTTGGTAACGCTGTCGGTTGCCAAGCTTATGCACGTTTGCAATGGTTTAGGGGTTCTCTTGCAACTTTGATCTGTTCTTGTTGTGGGTGTGCTTCTGTCTTAGCTGTGTACATACTTTTTTTCTTTTTTATTTATTTATACATAAATTATTATTTTAAGTTACTTTGTTTTTATTATTCTCTTTTCACATCTTCCCATATATTCAATACTAGTTTTTAAAATAATTAGTATAAGATTTACTATTAAGATGTACTGAAATTCGACTGTTAATTTGGCTTAGCTGAATTTCATATATAAGTAAGTAAATACATAAATAATCGCTCAATAGTATAACATGGATGCGTTTTACTGCATCAAAGTGTCATCTCCGTAATTGTATACTTTTAAGTATCCTGGAGGGTAATCACGTAAGCAGACGAGAATCATCAATGGAATATAATTATGTAAGCAAATTTACTGGCGATTGTCATCAAATGCGCTGTCTGAGTTACGATTGATCTGACGACAATAAAATTGCTGCCATTGAAAACAAATTTGTATTAATATTGAATGTAAGCCAAGCAAAGTTACCGCTAGTCTCTCTTTTAGACTTGCATTTGTAGAAAAACAGCCCTAAAAGAAAAATACAAATAACTGTCAGGAAATGAATTATTAATTCAAAAAATTAAAACGGTAAGAAAAAAAAAGTGTGTCCGAAATTACGTTTGTGAATTGAATTTGGTAAAAGCCACTTTTTTTTTTTAAAATATCGCGCTATATTATGTTAATCAAAGTGTACATATCCAGCACAATGTACCGTAACTTCAGTTTATGCTCATTCGTTGAAGAGAGCGGAAGAAAGGATCATCATAAGACAGGCGAGACAGATTTTGCGGTGTGCATCCGACCCCCTAGTGCTACCTTAAAACGAGTAAATAAATTGTTTGTAATATTGACAACCGACGTATAAATACATTTTAAATTGTTGTAAGAAGATTTATTCAGAAGTTCCGCCTTTCCAATGCAGCTTTTTATTTGGCCCTGGTAAATTGGTATGAGTGGTGGCATGAGAGATACATATATATCGTCGGTGTTGCGCTTAGCCATGAGTTTAGAGTTGTTGGCTTCAGGACGTTATGAATGGTTGACCTGCAGGGACCATAAGGGGTAGGCTAGGATCGTAGGAGTTGCATAAAGCACGTTATCAACCATTGTATCACGATGCTACAACAGTTGGAAGCAAAACTTTGTGTGGAATGGGTCCAACAAACCGTAAACGTGGGAACGAAGTTGTGGCTTTACGAGAAACTTGGTATTCCGGGCGATAAGCAGTCGAACTTTTTGTTTTACAATAAATGACCATTAAAATGTTGTTGTTATCTATTACAGTGATTGGATGTGTTTCCATTAATTCGAAAGGAAAACACATCACGAACGGAATGGTAGTAAGTAATTTGGCTATTTGTGTATTAGCAACTTCTTTTTATTTACATAAATATAAACGTTTTGTTCTAGATTGCGCTATTTTTTACGCCTTTCACGTTTGGGAAAAACGGTGCGTGATTATCGTCTTGGCGATAATCAACTGTCTCCAAAAAAAAAAAACGGGCGGCAATCACGACGACAGTCGCCTGCTCAAATTATTATTTTTCCTACGGAAGTTTTAACACGGCTTCATTTTCCTCTAGTAATGAATTATGAAATATGCTTACCGATCACCATTGGAGTATAGAGCTACCTGAAAACTAAGAGGTTTTATAAGTGCAATTTTATCATACAACAAAACCGAAGATTTGCGAAAGATCTCACTATAGACGCGCAAAAAGTAAACAGCGTTACGCTTAAAGACGCTTATCTTCTGTCATTGATCGGTGGCATATTGAGTAGGTTATCTTAGGATCGAATACATTACAATCCTGCTCTTAAAAGACGCCTTCTAGCAAATACCCTTAGACGAAAATTCAAAAGAGAACACAGCCTTTACAATGCGTAAATTATACCAATTCTTAACAATGCCGTTTGGGTTGTTCAACGCACCCCCCACAATGTGCCAATTAATGGACGGTGATCCTACGTCATCTACATCACCAAGTCTTTGTTTATTTATATGATTTATTAATTATCTCTGACACTTATAATGAACATCTCCGAACACTGTCTGAAAATGCTTTGTATATACAGCCAATTGTAATTTAACAGCCAATGTCGAAAAGAGTAAGTTTTTGTAAAAACATATAAAATACTTGGGACATATTGTATGTAATGGCAAAAAAATCCAGACAAAGCGCAGCCCATCCTGACTTTTCTTTGCCGAAATCTGTTCGCCAAATACGAAGATTTTTAGGTTTTTGAGGTTGGAGCTGCCGATTTATCCGTAATATCGCATCATTTTTTACACCCCTGATTGACATGTTAAAGAAAACTTTTGAATGGTCTGAAGAAGAAAAACTCTCTTTTGATAATTTAAAAGAACAATTCTGTTCTACTCCGTTATTAGACAATACAAATTTCAATCGTTTATTTTCTGCACAATGTGACGCAAGTTAGTTCAGAGTTGTGGCTATGTTAGCTCAAAAGAACTTACGGTTATGTCCCGTAGCATATCACGTTGGACAAACCGTATTTAAAAGAAATTTTATTCAAAGTCGTATAGTGGATCACTACAATAGCAAACTAACTAATCCATTCGAGAAGACCGTAGTAGTGGTTTTAGCTACTATGAACATAAAGATCCAGCAGGCAGACAGGTAGGCGTATTTGATGCTAAAGATTTACGAGCATGACCACCGCTGCCTCATTCCATTGCCCCCAGCTGTTGATGCCCCCGTGCACGCTCGCGCAATATGTAATGTGACTTTTTTTCCACAATTTCATTTCATCTCTTAGTTGCTAAAACAAAAACGTAAACGTGCACAGAAAAAGAATTGCGAAATTCTAGCGCGAGATTGTCAAAATTTTGGGCCGGGAGAGGGAGGACTGTAAAAGGGTACAGAAAGAAAAGTGAAGCAAGAGAGGGCATGTGCATAATTCAGAGGAAATAATAAGGAAATTCTGGTATATTGGTTTTCAAGAACTGGACTTTGCCCTAATTTGTTTTGGAAGACCGCACGAAGTATTTTAAATCAAGTGATATTAACAGTTTATCAATTCTCATGAAAGTGACAAAAGAAAGAAAATTGGTTGTCTGAAATACAACTACTAAACCTCATTTTATGTATGTACCCGAAAGTTTAACATAAGAAGCGCCTAGAAAGGAAAAAAGATGTGAGCATGTGTTGGCTAATTTTATAAAGCTGAGACTACAAATTTTGGAAATCTAAATATATTTTAGATAAATAAAGAAACAATTTTTCAATCTGGCTATTACAAATTTAAAACCTATTGTCGGTCTTTAAAAGAAAATTTTAGAAGAAAAATGGATAGTTTTAACAAGAAATTAGGAAAATATAAGAAAATTTCACTTTCTTGATGTATGAATTATCGACGGAAATATTTCAATTTATTTGGTGGATTGTCAGCTAAAGAAAAATCTGAACAAAAAAAACTTTTAAATTGGTGTAAAACAACAACAACAAAAAATATCTGCAATTATCTGCAAAAGTCTGAAAAATTTAAAGAAACGTAAATTTAATGCACCTCAAAATTGCAATCTGTTTTGTATGTCGACGTAGCTAGCATTAAGAAGTACCTTTGTCAAGTAGTGGTTAGTATCTTTCTCTATCGCCGTCTATGATATCTCGATCAACATCGATTTCGTCGGTTACACCTGATGAGAATTTCTTAAACGTTGTTAAACGTATTGATTGAGTGAAGTTGTTGACCAATATTAAACATGAGGGTTGCTTCTGCAGCTGTGTTGGCTAATTTTGCCGCTTTGGACAACGTACTTGCAACGTACAAGCCCCCCGTTTTGCCAGTACCTCCAGCTGATAAAACAGGAATTTACGTTGTCGATAGCGCGCTATGCACTGGTGCTGAGGCTGAGATCTTACAGATAATGATTTGGGAGGAGCATCTACATCCAAAGTAAAGCCACGCTTGCTTTTGAACAAGGGGGAATTCATTATTCCCTAATGTAAATCTGTTTTCATTTCGATTGGCCACCAACACGTCAAACAACATAATATGGACCAACGTCGTCGTTAGATTTTTGAGTTGGACTCTTCCAGGGTAAGTATTTTAAATGTAATGTCCGACAAGAAAGGACTAGGCCTGTTTAAGCGTTTGTTCAAAAGTAACTCTTTTGGTTAGAGTCTTTACTCCTAGAAAAAGAAATATACTGCGGTCTGAACGTCTGAAGACGTCCTATCATTTAGTTTCCCTTGGTAGTCGTGTCAAAATGTAAGACCTGAAGAATAACTTCGTGATTTGTATATTAACACTGTAGGCTGTGATTTTTTGCTTGTCGATTTGGAATCTGAAGTAGATTCTTCTGAAGTATGCGGAATATCAAAACTTTAGACTTGATATGTCCAGTAGAAATGGCGCTCATCTCGATTCCGGCACACGTTGAAATTCCGGCTAAGTTGTTCCCTGTTTCTAATATAAATAATTCTGAATTTATTTTTGCCCGATTGAACTTACATGGTCTGCATATTAACTCTTTGTACATATCTCCGTCTTTTCTGTCTGCTGACAGAACGTTAGCGATTTTTTCTTTGAAGATTTATGTAACTTGAACTCGATACAAATGAATATGGTATACAATTCAATTTATAAATTATTGTATTTACCATTGTTGATTTTGCAATATGTCGTATTACACTTAAATGGCCAGTTTATTTTCCTTGCGATACTAACTTCTATAAACGGAATGAACGTGATATCAATGTACAAGAACACCATTGTTTTTTAAACCAATTAGCAATCATATATATTCATTTCAGCAGTAAAGTATATAAATTCACTTAACTGGACCTCTGAGACTACTAATCTTGCTAGCCATTTGATTTTATTTTATGACACACGGAACTTGATACTTCGGCGTAATTTGCTTATAAAGTTGATCGAGATCATGTCGAGGTACTCGCCATCGTGGACGAAAGAGCTCAAACATGTTAGAAATTATAAGAGTAGACTTTGTAAAAAGTTCACGAAGATCGTTTGTCCTATTGTTTTTCTTTCATACATCGTTGTTATACAGATAACTGTCAGTAATATGTTTACAAAAAATAAGATTAATTCTAAAAAGAAGGTTCTAGCTTTGTAAAATGGTTCTGTTCTTCTGTTCTCTATCTTTTCATCTCATTTTGCTCAGCATGTATACGTGAAATAAAGAGTACCGCAAAGGATCCGATCTTGTTTCGTCTATTTATAATGCAACATTCGCATGCACTAATGTAAGCGATAAACTAGGCGATATGAAGGTTTTTTATTCTTCCCACAATTTCCAAGAATTCTGTGGCCTTAAAACTTGATTGCTTCTTTTTTGCGCAGAAGTTATTGTAAATTTTTCATTCCACAGGTCTGTCTTGCTTCGTAACCCAAGCGAGAGTAGTTGGCCTCTGTTTCAGTCACTTCTCATACCCTATACCAGTTGTGGTGCAAAAGAATATTATCTTTGTGCGGATATATATAACACCAGTATGACTGGGGATAGACGCTTCTCTTATTATACGGATAGATCTAGAATCACTATCTGATATTCTTGTGTTCAATTTACCGCTTGCAAAGCTTTGAGATATTTTGATGTGAAAAGCCCAAATGTCTCCCAAAGACGAACGTTATTGAAAATGGTTCGGATGGGATCACTTTGTTGACGAGTTTCAGCATAACGCCTTATTTTAAAAAGTCGTGATATACATAACTGAAATAACCGGAGTGATGTAGGGAAGTATGGTAGGATATAGAGTATTTTAGAAATACTTCCCATCTATCGCGAATAAACGAAGACATAAGGAATAGTATATGCACAAGATTACTAATATAAATTTTTCTACGGTTTGTAACGACGGTTCAAAACCACTGTATTACTCAGACGTTCGGAATTTATAAACGTCGTTGCGTTTTTTGTTTGTTTTGCACGTTTCTTTTACTTCCGAGAATTTTCAGAATTTTGAAAACCAGTCTTAGCTTCATAAGATAACGACCATCGGCTCGAAAATAGAGATAAAGTCGTTCGAAGAGGGGAAACTCGCTCGTGAACCGAAAGCACGTTGACAGCAAAAGTATTAATGCATAGGAAATAAAAAAGCGACCACGAACAGAAAGTGTAGTGAAACACAAAAAGATAGTTCGTTTTGTTTACTTATGTTTATTGTTCAGTTGCTTTTTATTACTGTGCTGATTTCTTAGTGGCTATAGATCTATTTGAAGGTCATGCAAAGTAGCTGTATATAGATTGAAGGGTACCGGGTTTAAACAACTGTCTTGTGGAATGCCATCGTATACTTCAACTTTGTCTGTACCCATTACTAACACACGATCGGATAAAAAATTTAGTATCCTTTTTGAAGGGGAATTAAAAAGTTTAATAGAATTCTACCAAGCCTAGCTACCGCTAACGGAACTTCATACATAAAAACATAACCTAATGGTTTTCGTTTCGCCACCCTTTTGTTACTAAAAATTGTGAATATAAAAGTATAAGTTGTAAATCCTTATTTTGTTTAAAAAAAAGTAGCATGTGTTGAGAATAGAGAGAGAACAAATATACTTTCAATAAATTGAAATTAGAATTCGAATCTGTTTGACAAATTAAGGTTCGATTCTGTTAGTGTGAGATATTGGTCCAGTGCAATATAATTTTTAGTTGTACTTTTGTTACTTTACCTTTTTGCGACAATCATTTTCCAGCAAACACCTCTTTCTAAACTGCTCTGTAATTTGTGGACGAATAATTAAAGAAAGCAATTTTGAGCTCTCCTTTCTTGAAGTCAACTTTTTATGTCACTAAAAGAACTCTGGCGAGAACGAAATAAATGAGTCTTACGTTATAGGTGGGCGAATCAAAAGTCCATCCAATTTTTCTCAAGTTATTTAAGAGATCTTTCCATTTTCCCATCTCTATACGCTGTAATCGCTACCATACATAGGCTTTGCTGATTTCCAGGGAAAGCTTAACAACCATTCCACTAGCTTTTTTTAAACTACCTTTGAGAAAAGATAGTTCATTAATACACATATTCATAGATTTGCGTTTTTGATACGCATAAGAACGAGCTGTTCTCAAGAAATCCTTGAACTTGAGACTGATAATCTTTACGAATGTAAAACATACATTAGCTCATGAGAAGGGCTATCGTTGAGACTGCTAAAAGAAATTGAAGCTATTCCAATTTGATTGACACTTAGAATATAGCTTTTGAGCATATCTAAGTATATGTATGGCCATTACCATGGCCATTCCATACAGCATAACCACTTAATTTTTGACTAAAATATCGATGACCATTGATGTAATTCCAGAAAAAACACGAGTTGCCATTGCCACATAACTCTTTAATCACGATAGCTCTATGTGTTTTTTTTTCGCCTTTGTAACTGCAGACCTTTAATTCTTCGGCGTTTTCATATATTCAATAAAGTTGGCAAGATTGGCATATTTACTCATTTCTTTTGTTGCAGCTTGATACTTGCGAAAGAATGTTAACAGGGAAGCTTTCCAACAAGGTGTAAGTGAGAAAGACTCTATATCAGAACAGTTCTTTCTAGCAGATTTGATCTCAGACTGAAAAGTACTTTGAATTTATGGTAAATCGGCAGGAAGACCAACTTTAGTCAGACGGCGCATAAGGAAGTTACGTGAAATTAAATTTTGTAATTTTTTAACAGAGTTGCTGTAACTGTGAAATAAAATGGCAGAGCTTCGACTTTTGCCAGTAGAGACATTGGTCGTATTCCAGTTGAATAGTTGAATTAGAAAAGGTTAGACCCAAGATACTGCTCGTCGTGCGACCACTTCGATTGCAGTGAAACGTAGTATTACGGTTATTTAAAACATTAGAACTGCTGATGGCACAACATCGCTTCACAGTATTCGGCCCACTTAAAAGACTTACCACAATTGAGAGACCTGCTCTCCTTTGCAAAACTTCAGAACATACTCATATCTGCCACCCTCAAAACATTGCTTTAAGACTTGATAGACTGGCGAAGAACTTTTCACCTGAAAGCATTTTTATGGGTGGTTATCGCAATAAATTCATTCCTTTTGACGTAGCCGAAGGCTGACTTCGTGGTGACATGAGACACAGCATTTTTGATAATCCAATTGCCTCATATATAATAGACACGTTACGAATAATTCCGAATATTTCTGTGAAATCTCTCGAAATGTACTCCTTCAAATTTTGCTTGTTAAAATCATTATTTTTAATGAGATTATTCGCGTTAAGAGTGGAGCTGAAAAGTAATTTGGCTTCATCCTTACTAACCGTCTTTAGTGCTTTTAAACCATTAATATTGAAACATTTGAGATAATTATGAAAGAAAAGATTTTAAAAAAAGAATCAAAATAAGGAAAAAAAAGGAAAAGAAAAGAATTTTTTGAAAATAAACTGAAATAAAAAACATCAATAATTGATATAAATCTTTAGTGAATTCATTTTCGAGTGAAAAATTATTCTTTTGTTTGTAATTTTGTAAACTCCTTTTGAAAAATGTATATATTAAATTGTTTTGCGTCCGAATTTTTGGTGAATGTTCACCGGAATAACACCTAAAACAACATGTATTTGAACATTTTTATTTGAATACCACTGAGAATAATAAGAAATTGAGGATGGCTGGGGATGTAATTGATTTATCTCCTTTAGATGATGATTCAATAGTGCTCACCCAAACACGTTCCAAATCATTATATTTATAAGCCTTCTGATTTGGGTGCCAAATCATCAAATTAATTTTTAGTACTATAATTCGCATTGCAAAAAATGCCTATGGTACGCGTACGTAAATGTAATATTACTGCCAAACTTTGGTTTTCAATGGGGACGAATATTTATTTTGCACAGATGTTTTTGCAACACGTAGTCTTGGCAACAACAAATAAAATAGGCCCTCGTCTTTGCAGAAACATAGGCAACAACAAAAAGAGATGTTTTGTGTTTACAACACGTGGTCTTGGCAGCAACAACAACAGGCCCTCCTATTGCAGAAACAAAAACAGATGTTTTTTGTTTGAAGATAAATAGTTCATGTTTTGCATTAGTATTGCTTTTTTTGGTTTTTTGTACATAAAAGAGGCATGCCTGTAAATGCTAAAACCGCAGAAACTTGATGATGCATACATTGCGGTGATTTGTTATCGATTTACTGATGATTCAATGATGTTTGATCTCTCTCTACAATTGTATAAACAAATTTTCGTTTCAAATAAGAACCACCAAAGGCCAGAGTGAAAGTGCTGATGACTTTTACTGTACGAATGAACACACAGAAGAAAATCTACTAGAAAGCGATTATAAGCAAGAAGGATCAAATAAAATAGTGAGAAAAAATTATGTAATATATAAATGCTAATTAATTTGACAACTTTATTATTCATTAATACTATAATAAATACAAATAGTGCATATTACAAAATTTCGCATAATAACCAAGTGCAGCAACTTTCCCAGATTATGCCAAATAAAATGCCTAATATTTGTCTGGACCAGTAAATAACAATCAAAAATTCTTCCCGTAAATAATTTAACAAGTAACTCTTCTCTTAAAAATTAATATTAATCTTATCAAGTCATTCCGATATTGCTGTTCAAGCTCAATTGCAAATACAAATCGGTATTAAAGCCAAATCTGAATGCCTATCTGACGACGCAGCCGCGACGTTGTTATTAGATGCAATACTTTTTTCGGCTGCAACGTTTACACACTGCAATTTGTTTTCTTTAGTTCTTTGTCAATGATCAAGACAAAATATAGATAGATTCTTGTTTGATGTGTATACGCTTATTTGTGTACTAATATGTGTGTGTATATTGAGTATGTATTCCTATACACACATGTGCAAATTCTTTTATATTAACGAACTTTCTGTCTTCAGTGGAGATACGGCGATTAAAATCAGTTAAATAATATATATTTTTCTGTTAAATGAGAAATCGAGATTGCACTTCTGTTAAAGTGTGAAAAAAAAAAACAATCATAAACATAATATATAAAATAATCGGAAATTTGTAGACAACTAATACAAACACATGAAATTTGCTAATGAGGAAAAAAGTAAAGAAAACTTGTCAAAAAATTGAGGAGACAAAAAAAGTTTGAAAGGTTTGGCAAAAACGAACTTTACATATTTCCAGATCACGTAACACAGGAAGATATTATTCAGACAGTATTCATGTGGCTAGCAACATTACTGCAAATTCTCAATTATTAAACAATGAGCTTGCGGCTTTAGCACAATCAGAGTTGCTTTCAATAAATGCAAATCTTCTACCATAAAAAATATCCCCCAAAATGCAAACTAATTTATACATATTTATATACATGTGTACATAAACATGAATCTGGCGGTAAATTTCCATTTATCTGCCTACCAATGCAAAATAGGTTTACTTCAACAGACCACTGAAAAGTCCTTATTGAGAAAAAACGACTTCAACTGACGAAACGATTTGTTTAAGAAAAGTAGACTATGCAAGAAGTATAAGTTCAGTGGGCGGCTTTATACATTCGGCGCTTAGAGAATTCAATTCGTCCTATTCTGATTTTTGGTGTTTAAGTTGTGAGATATAAATTGTTAATCTATCCAAGATGATTTTATAGCTTGACCCTAAGTATACCCATGGCTTTATTTGGTGAGACAAATATACGCAAGTTTTCGTCACCACCGAAAAATCATTTAAATTTTCGAAAAGTACCAGTCCGTATTTTATTTAAAAGATGAACCGTTAAAAAACGTAAAGTGAATGACCAACCTCCAACAATGTAAGGACCAAAGTTGCAGGACTTGCGTTGGCCCTGCACGTAGTTATAATTTATTGCTACATATTTAAGGTAGAATAAATGTATCTTACTTTCCTAGTCATTTTCTTTATAACAAGCTGTTATTCTTGTGAGTATTGTAGGGATGCTGTAATAAGTAAGAACTACATAAGTAAGAACGGAATCTTGGTTGAGATACTTTGAATGTGATCAACTAACCGATTGGCAACGCCAATTCATTTTTGAACAGATTCATAATGATGAAGAAGATTGGACGTACACTTCCTTCTTGTCCGACTTATTGTCGAGATAACATAACACGGAAATCAAATCCGTATCCAACCGCTGAGATTCTACATGATAGATGCCGAACCAGAGATATTTTGACAGGAGACCGTCCGCTCCGCCGGATGACGATAGGTGTCGTTAGCTAGGCATAGGCAATTAATTAAAATTTTGTTTTTTTTGTTGTGAAAGTTTTGATTACTTAAACAAGATATAATAGGATTTTTATTTCAATGATGAATACAAATACGGGAGGTAAAAACGCCTGGTTTAGCCGCCGAGACCACCCCAGCTTTAATTTTCTTAGCATAAAATTGTTCACAGGATCGTTATCCTCACAGTGAAAAACTGCAAGCTCCCTCACGCACAAACAGGCACAATACACAATCAAGAAGAAGAATTATTACAACAAAACCTTATAGAAACTTCTACTAGGCCTTATAAGTCGTTTTTACTATTAGTACCAAAGAAAAATCAGATCGGCACAAATAAATGACTGATTTTCCACATCCATCTTTTAAAGAATGCTTACAATAGCCCTCTCAAGAGTAGATGGAAAAGACCCTATTTATGTTGACGACGTTATTATAGATATATGTAGTCATAGCACTAAGTTGATAAAAGTTTTAAAAAAAATAAAAAAGTACAATTTAAAGACAAACACGGAAAATTGTTGTTTCCTAAAACCAGAACTCAAATATTTAGGACACCTTCCAATTTGTTTCGGATGCTAGTACAATTAAGTTGAGCTATTTTTATTACTGATGGACAGAGAACCGAAGGAGGTCGTTGGTTAAGAATACTCTTGCGAAGGTCGCGAGAAAAGCGTGGGGTGGAGTTAATAATACAATTTGATTTAGGCGACGGCTTGTTATTATGTAATTTTTAAATACGATCAGAGAGGAAGTACTAGAATCAGTGATCATTTCGTGATCGTGATGGGTGTCAAAGTCTCGCGATTTGAAGATTTTATATTGGAAGGGGAGATGGTGATTTCCGATTGAAACTGAGACAGTAGACTCAGTATTTGGACGTTTGATTGCTGGTTGAGAAGTCTGTGGAGGCAACTTACGGAATTTCTCCAGAGTAATTGAAATATTTGGATTATTTAGGTGTGCGTAAGTACTCTGAGAAACAAAGTCAATTTGCGGTTCGCGACGTTCTACTGCTTCTTTTTTCGATTTGGCATTTTTCTTGTATGCTGGCGAAGTTTTGGAATTAAAAAGGTAACCCTTGCAATTAATGCCTTTTGTAGCACATTCAGGGCAATTTGCGGAGCAATGAGAACACCTTATTAGTGTGGTCGGAACGCCAACATTTGCGACATTGTAATATCGCCTCAACATATGGTTTGATCGGGAAATTAATGCTTTCCAAACAGGTGGGGGAAGGTAAAACATTCCCGGAAAAATTTATGCGCACTGTGTTCAAAGGCACACGGGAGTTAGAGATTTGGTCGAAATTGTGAAAGCACATGACTTCCGCAACTTTGCAGAAGTCAGATAAGGGACTGAGTTAAGAAGATTTTTCGTATAGGCATTTCAGTGGATTTCAAGTTCGGTGAAATCAGAGGGAATAAAAGCAACCCACGGATTTCATAGAATTCGGACGGGATGTGCTCATTATAATATTATACTATATAATAATATAAATATTGTTAAGTGAAGCATTGGCGGCAATAGAATTTGCCGTAGGCGCATCGGGGAAGATTAATTTAATTTTTTTATCAGAGACGAAAAAAATCTCTAAGTTAGGAATATAAGTTTTGGCCAAGATTATTGGCAAAGTATTTTTTCTGAACTGTACAAATACACCATACTCAATTCTGCTGTGGACCTAAGCTGTGGCCCTTGGGATTTTAATGTCCCCACTTTCACTTGTAGATTTAGAAATTGTAAACTGTGAAATTGTGAAATGGAATGGAGTCGGGGTCTGTAGTGATGTTTTTTGAACGAGATGAGCTCCGCAGTGATATGTAACGTTGTTCCTTCCCCAAATTGTTGTCCTTTTTTATATGGATATAATGCAAGGTGTTACTTTTGCAGAGTTCAGCGTTATATTTAAAATAATCGTCAATCAGCATATAAGGATCCTTTTCCTGATCCAAGAAAAAAATCGTTTTTTCAAAACAAAATTCTGATGCACCGCCTGGTCTTCTTCTTCTTCCGTTACTCAGCAAATGTGTCGATGGTTCAATGATTTTTTTTTTAAATTTTCTTTTTCTTGTTCCAGAAATTGGAATTGAAAACTATTGTGTCATACTGTTTGTTTGCAAACAAACAAACGTCAAATTTGTTCCTTACTTGCCCATTATTTTTTCGAAACAAATATCGAATGATGAGAGCTACATATTGCAAAAATTTGATGATTTTCAAGTTCCGCCGTTGAAGTGAAAGCTAATTAACTAAAAGATGCTTAATCAGGGTAATCGCATTTTTGAAACTTAGCCCATGTTTTCGTTTTTCGGCTGGTTTAGGATCGCATATGTAATACCATTCAGCACTCGTTGATGACTATCGGTTTTTTGGCTTCTCATAGACTCAACACATTCACTATTTTTTACTTGTCAAATTATGCAAAAGCAAGAGGGCTCACATTTGGATTTGTATTGGGTGTTCTGAGCTAATCTTGATTTTATAAGAGAACACAGCTGCAAATATTATTTACTTGCAAACAGCTGTGTCAAAACAAGAAATTAAAGCAAAATAATTAACAAACAAAAACAAAATTTGTGGACGAAAAATTTTGACTTAGCCTCGAAACAAAAATTGCATAAAAACATTTTTTTTCTTTACGGTTTTTGCAGAATTTTTTTGAGTGAACATGTAAGTCACATTGCTTACTGGCTTAGTTCATTCAACAATTCAAATTTAGATTTTTAAAAGATAAACTATATATTATCAAATGTAAACAAATAATCCTTTTGTGTGTTTCAATGGAAGAAGATCGCACTTCGCGACGGGGAATTGTTATGAGAGGGAAAGCGCTCTGCGGGATGCTGGGATGCTTCCGATCCGCTTACACCAACATGCAATGCTTTTGAATATATTTATCCAATTATATTTTTGCATGCAGATTTTGAAAATATATTTCTTTATTTTATATTATTTTACTTACACACCCACGACCAGTATAGAATCAAATTGCAAGTGAATCCCTAAGCCATCGTAGACATGCAAAACCTTGGCAACCGATACAGTAAACAACATCAATTAATTTTCGAATCATCATAATGAGATATTAAGATTAAAAGTTAGTTTAAATACGGGAGGCAAATTGCGCGTATTACGCAGAATGGTTTTGATAGACTTTAAAGAATCCGATAGTGAGATTAAGTGATAGACATCATTCAGATTTCTACAAACAGCTCTAAACGGGTTAAACAGCCCATATTTATATTTACATTGACTCAGCTTAATTAAAATAAAGAGTCTAGAGAAGCGTTTAGGAACTTTAAAGCCTACCTCACGAAGTAATGTGGACGAATCAGTAGTACCATTAATTAACTTAATTTAGAAGAAACCGTTGATCTAACTAAGCGCATGTATAGTCTTTTTGTAATGTAAGGATCCTTCAACTTTTTGGACCACCTCATAATGGAACAAAGCGCTGACCTAGTTTTACTTAAAGAGACTCACTGTGCAAATCAAAACTTAATCTTTGGTCGAAGAGAACCAGTGAATCGGTGAACGACTTGTGTAAATGACTAAAATACTCAAAAAGGAATGACTTCCTTCTCAAGAAAGAAACCTTGTTACATTTTTTGAGATTTACTTTGATGAGCCCTAGCTAACCAAACCATTTAAGTCAGTTTGAAGCTGACACATTTGCGATTGCAAGGAGAAGGAAAAATACAATTTAACATCATCGGCGTAAATTAAGATCTGCCTAGATTTAGAGCGTTAATGTGTAAATTAAACAAAAGGAGTCCTAATTGACGCCCTTGAGGATGGGCAGACCTCATGGGAAATTCATCCGAGGTGATAATGTTAAAAACCCTTAATGATCTGTTATGCAGATAAGAGGTTACCCATTTCACTAAGTAAAACCAGAGACATAGACTTCGAAGATCAATAATGGTTAATTCATGGTTAAATAATGGTCTAACACATTACTAATGTCAGTACGTACGACATCCCTGCGAGAGTCACTAGAAAAAGCCTTGAAAACATAGCAAGTAAATTCGTGAGATTCGTGACAATAGATCTTCCTTTCCGAAAACCCCGCTGGAATGGAGAAATATAAGATTTAGTAGCAAAAACTAGATGCTGAACAATTTAGGTAGGACACTCAACTTGACGATGCCTCTGTAGTTCGCTACTTGACGTCTATTTCTACATATGTGAGTTGGAATAAGGAAACTGCTTTTCCAATACAAAGGGAAAACACTTGACTTCAAAGACTAATTAAAAATCATTGCAATAACGCCACAAAGCCAGATACAGATCTATACTTTAGAGACCTTAAACCATCTAAAGCATAGTTTTCTGAACTGACTAAGTTAGGAATCAAACCCGAGCTAGATATCGGTTACGGATATTTGGTTTTTTTAACACAATTTTTATGTTTTCAATCGGAACCTTAAAAGACGGGATAGTTCCATCTTAAGATGGATATTAACACGCTTTAAATTAGCAGATAGGGCTTTTGCAGCAAGATAACTTTTTATGCTAACCTCAGCTGCCAGTCTTGACACAAATATTGCCTTTCTGGGGTACTCTGCCGTCAAGCAGACGTGTTCCGTATTAGGAACGGTAAGATTCACACGTAGAGAATTTTAAGTTGGGGAGTAAATAGAGAGAGTGAGTACACTTGCTTGTTTGCTTATACGAAAATTGTACTAATTTTAAAATCTTAAAAGTATCAAAAAAGGCGTGCCAATAAATTCCTAGATGGATGTAAATTACTTAAACAGACGTTAACTGCAGCGGGTGTAGAAAACGACGCATAGTTTATTATTTGTAATATCCTTTCTTCCCCTCATGTTGTACAAGCACACAGTAAGGGTAATTGGCTTCAGTGTACACATCTATGACTTTTTCATTATCTCCAATATCAACATCAGCAGCAGCGAGTATACACCGTTCCAGTGTTGTTAATACCAACAGATTTTTCATATTCCTTTTCTTATATATTTATCATATTGTTTTTTTGTAGCTTCAAGTAATAGCCACATATTTATACATAACTTAGAACCAAACAACTTTACCACACATGTAGACTACTCTCTAAGCTATACTCAAAGTTATCAATTAGCAAATTACTACACTATTCTCTGACATACACCACATTTTCTAAATGCAAAATGGTGAGGTAATTAAATCTATGCCTTGCAAAAGAATAGGCATAATAGTGCCAAGCAGTTTTTCCTATTTTTTGTAATATTTAACACTCTTGTTAAACCATGGCATGCATCTGCTTCTAGGGCGAGGTTGTTTGATCGGACAGGATGTAAATAGCTAGGTTTAATACATTACAGAACGAAGACAAGTTCCAATATATCCAGCAGAGAAATCAAACGTAATGCATGAAAAATGAGATTTACGCAATAAAATATTGGTTTAACATCATCATATTTGTTGGAAGAAGTTGGATTTGGTACGTTAGAGTAGATCAAGGGACCATCATCCCTATGATGAAAGGAAATTCAAATTGATGGAGGATACGGATCCTTAGGTAAACTAAAATGCTGGCAGCGGGAAGGAGGCAAAACAAAGATCTAGCCATTACAATTAAGTGTACGGTTCAGCTGAAGTAAATTACGACCAAATGATTTATTAAAAAACACAATAGCTCTATCAGATATTGAAGTGAGGACCACACAGCAAGAATTATCATTATAAAACCAAATGGCTCGTGGCAAATTGTAGTCCCCCAACCCTATGACTATATCAGTAGGTTCAGACATTTCGCCCACGTTGCAAATGAAGGCAGCAAGTTTCTTACAAATGGAGGTATCCGCATTTGGTGAAATGTAGGAGCAAGTTACGTATAACGAATTGCAATAAATTCAACGTCAGGAGAAGTAGGAAATTCAATTGAATAGGACGGGACTGCGGCAGATATGGCAGTTAAGACCAGTGCGATCCAATCGATCCTTTTTGAAAAACTGGAAAGAATTGTGAAAAAGCTGTAACGAACGTAAATCCGACTTTTACCAAGTGTCCGCAAAGGCCAAACAGGAAAACTTCGTGCTCACTAAATTTAGGAAAGTATAAAAAATTTTTGAGTTTAGACTCCTAATATTTCGGTAAATGAAAGTTGCTGGGTCTGAAGAAACATTTACTTCTTTGAGAGTGAAATGGCAAACGAATTAGTATTACGGAGTCGGTACCGAAGAATAAATTCCTTAATTAAGGATTCAACTGGCCGCAATGGTTTGTTTAGTTAAATTTCCACATATTCAGCCGGAACTAATACTCTAAAAGACGAGATAGCTCTGGATTGAGATGATGGCAATTTGAAAATGCTTACACAGTGAATCTGCACAAAAAGTAACAAGAGTTCTGCTGAGTTCAAAAACCGCAATCTTTGTCTCAGTGAACAGCTTATAAAAGTCAATATCTCGCTTCCTGTAGTCGTGACGGGACCAACGTAAACCCTCCGAAGGTCAAGTAATGGATCTGCAGCTCGGCCATTGATGTCTGCACACTTCTCATGACAAAAGCTTACAAAAAGCCAACAGCTAGTGAATCGTTTAGATTCAAGGCCCGTTTTTTGTTCGGCATGATGAAATAAAATACTACATGTCAAAAATAAAAATTGAAGAGGGAAGAGAGAAAAATTGTGAAAAAAAACCAAAAAGGTTTGTCTCACATATAAAAATTATCTTTCAAATTAGACATAAACTTCGCACTACTAAAGACACAATAAATAAAGAGTAAGCCAGGAGAAAAAACTTCAAACAAGCAAAAAAAAAAAAACAACAAGAAAAAGACTTATTACGGAGAGCACCAAGTGCTGATTCCAAATATCACGACAAAACGATCAACACAATTCACTTTAATTTAAACAATTGTAACGTCCGCGTACATAGGGTAGGAGGGCTTTCGTCGGTCGGCTTTGTCCCTATTCTATCCTAAAAGACTAGTGTATCCATAAAAACGGAGTTCCGCTAAGTAAAGTTTCTTTCCATAATTCTCAGCTCGCATAGTAGCGTTATGTCTAAAGTACGTCTGCATAGCATAAGGATAATTTTCCGCAAGTTTGGTGCTGGTTTGAGAAAAAAATAAAAAAGGAGATCGAAAAGGGCAGCAGTGCAATAAACAATTTATAATAATTCTTCTATTCTTGATTATTACAGATAAATGAAACCAGTGCAATTGTAAAAAATGTTCAATTAATCAAATAAACTTAAGTTATATAATTGAGTTATATAAATATATACACATATATATATATACATACGTATGCAATAAATTGCATTAAATCTAAAAGTGACTCAATAATAAAACTAATAAACGATATTAATAAACACATATACATAGTATATATGTATTGAATGTACGAAAGACCATAGTTCGCCTTTGAAAAAGCAGAAGTAGTGCAAATAAAGTTTGGGCTAAATTGTAAAGAATTGTAGGACAAGAAGAAAAAAAATTTTAAAGTAATTAAAACGATAACCTCATTTTGAAGAAAATACGTTTTACACCTTGTCATTGTGTTCTATATGTGAACTTAATTGTGTTAAGCATCGCACACATAAATATATTGTTACAAATTTCCGATTTCTATGATATGGTCCTTATCACTAAACCGTGAATGTTATTTTCAAGAGAAACGCACTTCAGAATTCTTTTAACTCCAAGTTTCTTTATTTTCAATCTATTCTTTAAGGCTAGGATTATATACATTTTACTTTGGCAATACTCTCGACTTCTTCAACTTTAGTATTCTTTTTCGGCTTAATGGTCTCGTGCGACTAACTCTGCCTTTCGCAAATAGTCTACTTATATACATTTTTACAAGCATGTTACTACTACCTAGCTTCATGACTCCATTTTTAATCCGTTAACCTGCTTTTCTGCTTATCGTTTTCCTCGGTCGGCAGCTGCATGACGCGCCGGGAATATGCACTAAGGAATTTATTACTTGGGAAAAATCAATTAGTTGGATTTGGGATTTTTGTAACAATATATAATTGTAAAAGCGATTTCCTTGTATTTACGTACTTAAAATTTATGAACCCGTTTTATTGAATGATTGCCTTTATTGTGGAACGATAAGCAAAATTGAAAAAAAAGACAGGCAAATAACATCGAAAAGTTAATGAACAAGGAAAATAAATATACAAAGAAAATACGGAGTCTTATGCATCTCGAAGTAGGAAGAAAATTCTGTAAGAAGTCCAATAAATCCAAATCGAAATAATATTGAGAAGAATTCTTTCAAGCCACTGATGAACATGTGCCTGTCCTTGGGGGCCTAATCAAAACTTTCTGTGTTGTTCTTCATAATCTCAATTGGTGGTGACCGTCTTCATACGCTCCATATGCATACGCTCATACGCATAATAATGCAATCATCTTCGATGTGCCGGTGCCGTTGTGTCACCATCACTGTCATCGCTGTAATCTCTTTATGGTAAATTGTGGACACTCTCGGCGGAAGGAGTTGTAAGAAAATAAATTTAAGGTAGGGTATTAGGAAGTTACAAAAAAACTAAGCATCTTACAGGTTCCGTGAAGACGGCGTATGTGTGTGTGTGTGTGTGTGAGCATAGGAAAGTGACCATGTGGACTGACTAACGGACGAAAGAAGGGTACTAACGGACAACGAGACTCGCAGACAAGTTTAAATTATTCCTGACTTGAAATTTTTTGTTACTACAATAAATATATAGAGAAAAGAAAAGGACGAAAAAGAAAACGAAAAAACATGTGAGTGTAACCGAGCTTAGTCAGGGAGCAAAGAGCACAAACTCAACTTCTACTTATACAACATCACACAATTTTTATACTTTATAATTAAATTATTCTTTCAACTCGTATAAAGTTATAAAGCATTAAGCCAAGAAAAAGAAATTGCAAAATTTCTTCGCACAAAGTAAAAAAACGACGCGCGCGCAGAATTGCCAAACTGATATGAATTACGATATAATAATTTTTATTTTTAGACATATCCATATTTCCACAAAATTAACAGGAAAGATCTTAAATACGTGTTGTAGCTCGAGAGAATTCTATAAGCTAGCAAATTTTATGTAAAGATTAAACAACAGCATAAATGGCAACGTAGCGTGATAGAAAGAACGCTCTTGAGTAAACTTCTCCTTTTATTTAAAAAAAATATTTTTGTGGCTTTTGCAAGTCGTCTTTAGCTATGGATTTTAAAAGTACTTGATAAGATGTAAGTCTTAGCATTTAGCTCTTAGCTTAGCATTTATGCAATTTAAAGTTTACACCATATCACTTGATACACAATGTCGCATAAAATTTATACATATAACTTTTGTGCTGCAAAGATATGTAGCTGATGTTTTTGTTTATAGTACATAGTGTTGTTTAGCTTGATGAGCCTGTATATATATGTGTTTAGGGACGATGCATTGTCTTATGTGTTAACCTTTATAATATATGTAAATTTTTTTCTTTTCTGTAAGTTCAATCGTTTTTTTTTTGTTTGTAATTGGGATTTACACGTAATATATACAAGAAAGTGGACTTTTCAATTGTGTATAAGTATGTGTGTGTAGTCCCTTTTTTGTGAATTACAACACTTCGTCGCTTGTATCATATGTTGTTGTTTTCATTATAGTGTGTATATAATATATAATTGATAGTGATAAACGCATTTGTTCACTTTACTATGTATATATAATGTTTTCACGTTTGTAATTGCTTTATATTTGTAATATATGTAATTGGGTTTTAGGTATTTGAGTTTTATGGCACTATTCACATGACTGCACTCTTAACTCATTATAATTATTACTATTTTTTGCGCTTATACTAAAATCTTTTATTTTTGATATAGCCATATAGCGTTTGACCAACAGAACAAAGAATATAATCCTCGCGCGTGTTACATATCACCAAATAGACAAAATGTACGCTTACATACAAAATCACATATTTTGTCATTTGTATGTATATCACAGCGACTTTATTTATTTATTTTATTTATTTTATTTATATTCATATACTTTATTTATTTATAATATTTTCCAACACACAATATCAGTGCTACGAGAATGCTTGTCCATATATATATTTTTCAGAAGACAATAAAACTTTGCTGAATTGGAGAATAGCTGCAATTCTTAGCTCTGCGTTTATTTCTAGAACCCCAACAAAACGAAATGTCGTTTTAGAGTAAGTTGTGTTTAACAACATTGAAATCAGTCAAAAGCGCTATTGTTTGTACGAAGCAGCCTGACTCTTGCTATTGCTATTGTGTTGCGTTTCTACCTGGCAAAAAGTATGTTCTACTGGCCGAAGAGTAGAATTATGGAAAGAAAGGTGCTCCGCGATTTTATGTAATTTGGATGTTGATACTATCGTATGGATAATAGTATAAACAGACTGACAGACTTCGCTACATGCGGACGTTACACATGGTTGTTTATTTGGCGATGATCTTACGATTAACTTTCACCATTTGTTCTTCTACATTCACACGTTGTTCTTCTTATTGTTATTTCTTTTGGGTAGCGCTGGATCAACAAAAGCGATCCAACCGACGTTGCTTATTTATCGCTCTTCGCTCGCCATGATCAAATTTCAATTGAGATATTTTTCTACGACCATGACAATGACTTTGTCAGCGTAATCATGTGCACTAGAATGGTTGTTTCTAAGTGAAATGTTGAAGAGGCTTTACTGTCATAATTAACTTTGCAAATAATTTAAAACAGTCTGAAGTTGAGTCTGTCATAAACTAGCGAAAGAGAGATTACAAATAGCCAGTAGAAACAAATTTAAAAAGCAATCAAAGAGACAATATGCTCATTTAAACACATAACAATGATTAACAAAAAAAACTGTTCTACAAAACAAATTTGCAGACTGAATTATACCGCAATTTTGAAATTTGAGATTTTGTTTCAGGTTTTGCATTAGTCTATAGATTACAATTACAATTGTAGCACATGATCAACGGCCACTTCTTTAATGCAATATTATGAAAATTGACAGGTGGAAGGATTCAGGAATCATAAATATGTTCTTTGATTTTGTTTAAGTTTTTCTACATTTTTTTCGTCAGAATTTGAAATAAATTTCCTGGCGTGCTTTTCATTGGACACCGGTTTTTTTGATGTATTCATGATTTCGTAATTTAGGTAAGTTTGTATCACAAAAAAAAATAAAAAAAAATTCGAAACTATTATTCTAATCTATATGCACGTCTATAAGATTTAAAAAGTAAAGTTGAAAAGAGATTTATATGTATATATTTATATATTTATTTATTCCACTTATACAGAAACTCAACTAAACAAACGACAGTCGAATTCAAATGACTCTTAAAGTAAATCTTAAATTAATTATTATTAAAAAACTTAGTATAAGTACAATAAAACAAATGAAAGGAAAAAAAAAAAGAAAAAAAGAAAAAGATAAAAAGCATGTACACAATTAGCACAGAGCCACACCCACAACCGGTACAGAACCCTGTTGTAAATGAACCCCTAAGCCATCGCAAACATGCATAAGCTTGGCAACCGATAATAATTAACAACAATTAATTTTCGAATCGTAGTGACTTTTTAGGATTAAGAGCTAGTTTAAGTACGACATTGGCAAATCTCGTGTATTAAGCAATGTTGCTTTAATGGACTTTAACGTGTCCGATAATGAAAAAAGGTGATAGACACTATTCAGGTTCTTGCAAACAACTCTGAGCGGGTTAAACAGCTCATAATTATATTTACAATGACTAACCTTAACCAAGGTAAAATGCCTAGAGAAGCGGTTAGGAACATTAAAACTTATTTCTCCAAGTAATGACGGCGAGTCAATAGCGCCGTTTATTAATTTGATTGCAAAGCAAACGCCAAGAACAAATCTACGTTTTTCAAGAGACGGTAGGGACAAAAGAAGCAACCTATTTTCATAGGGGGGAAGAGAAGCAGACGGATCCCAACCCAAATTCCTAAGAGCAAACAACAGGAATTGCTTTTGAATAGATTCAATTGAGTCTACGTAGCACCTGTA
>CCAG010006300.1:0-65925 GCA_001077435.1 Glossina morsitans morsitans
ACACTTTGCATGCCCAAAGCGATCGCAAAGCCAGCACGTAATGAACCTATCAGATTCAGGTCCAGATTTGGCACGACATGAAGTATATAGACACTCCATGTCAAGTCAAGAATATAGAGATTATGAGAGAAAAGAAGAAAAAACCAAATCAAGCGGAACACTAACTGAATTTTTCTAAAAATTTAAGAAAATTTCTCCGTTACGTTGACACTGTAACAAGAGAAAACGGGAATAAAACAAAACAAATCCAACTAGACTATAAAAAAGAGAGAAAACCAAATCACCGCAACTTTCTCATAGGTTAAACGGTAAATAAAGAGAAGAGAAAAACTATAATAGCACCAAAAGAAAAATAAACACGAAAGAGATCTATTATAAAAAACACTTGTGCTGAATGCAAGAACCAAAAAATGAAAAACATCAAAATTTTAATATAAATTAAGACAATTAAAATTCCTTTTTAAAATTCTTACACCTTTTAACTTTATGCCTTTATAATAATATGCCTTTTTTTAAAAAAAAAAAAATGCGAATAATTACGCGCAAAAAGAAAATAGAGATTAAACAATGCGCTACTCTTTACAGAAAAGAACGAAGCAAACACGCCGCGATCAGTTGCCAAACTGATTCATTCATATATTATTTTAATTTTATTAATAACTTAATTTTAATAACACCGGTGTAGGCATTTATTGATGATCTAATTCAAATTATATTATTTTCATTTAATATTAACTTAATACTAAATTAGCATTGTTGTTAGCATTATTCACTATATAAGAGGCGCTCAAATAAGAAAAAACAAGAAGAGAACAACCATCAGACTAAGGTCTTTCATTCTACAATATCAGAAATCTACCCTCCCAACATTCCCAGTTACTTTGCGATTGCCGCAATATCTAATTTGCAGGTTGCGCGAATGGTAAAGTTGAAATCTACAACATAAATTTAAAATTGATAATTTGCTTTTCGTCCACTACAATAACAAGAACAATTCACATCACAGTTCCTATGTTATACGCCAAATGTGTGTAAGTCAGTTTAGTTTCGTTCTCCCCTTATACATATCCTAATGTTCAACCTAATATAGTAACTAATATAGTAAGTAATGTAGTATAGTAAGTTCTTTTTTGTTTAAATAAATCAGCAATAGATAAATCATGAATAGAAGAAAATTAAATTAACTTAACTTGTTCTCCAGAAAGGAAAATGCAAGTTAGTGTAGTCAAAACAAGGGACACAAATGAGCACCTAGGTCATTCAGAGCCATTAGCCTTTACTCTTTTCTCCTCAAAACAGTGCAGAAAACTTTTGAAAATTTTATAACGAAAACTTAATTAAAGCCGCTACACAAATACCAATTTACATATCAAAGCGACAAATCACTACGACAGAAATTCGTGAGCTAACTAGCATCTTAGAGAGCACAATAAAAGTCAAACAAGTGGCTTTAGCTGCCTCTATTTACATGCGGGGAGCTTTTAATAAGATATTATACAAGGCTATTGAGCTGGAAAATAGAAATATTACACGATTGCCAGCTGAATAATCACCATGCTAAATTCCAGATGCATTACGAATCAGCTAACAGGGAACTAAGCGCCGACTGTCTGGCCAGTGGGCGGGCCCGCAAGGCTTTGAACATTTTTGTGGCGTACCAAAGAGCGAAATGCGTTTCGTAACTAGCTTCTACACGGGTCGTGACTAGATACTACCTGAAAAATGTGAGTACCTCAAATACCAATTGATACGCATTCTGGGAGGAGGCGAAGGAAACGCCGTATATCCTGTGCAAATGCGCGATCGGTGAAGTCTCTGCAAAGCCGAACATCGCATATAACTGTGACGATTGCGTTTTTTTCGAATTTTCGTTATCAGATTTTGAAAAATTCTGAGGTCGTTTTGTTGTGTTATGCTTTGGCAATGTCCACTTTTGTTGAATAATATGTGAACAAACTCATTAGCAACAGGTATTTCACATATGGCAAAAACCACAAACCCCGTGCTATTCGTGATATTCATAACGTTACAACAATAAAAACCACAAGGCCCTTGCTATTCGTGACAGTTTACAAAGTTACAAGAATAAACATCCAAGGCGCCCTAGTTTTCATTGCAACAAATTTAGAGAGGCATAATAAAAATAGGAACAGCTCACACTCGAAAGCTCAATCAGAAAAATTATCAAATGCTTGCCACGAGTATTCCAAAAAATACCTTGTAAAATATTTTGAAAGCGTTTACGATACAATAGAACAACTTATGATTCAATCGAAAGCTAATCAAATAAAACAAGTATCAGCAAGTATCATTACAAAAAGCCCGAAGAAGCGAAGGTAAGAGTTTAACGGGAAATAATTGTAATTTGCAGCAGCGAATTTTATGAATGTGTATATGAATATATTGATAGTGCTACCATTCCGTGTAAGAATGCAAATTGTTACGGTTTGGATGCTGATTTTGCTTAAAAGGGTGTTTATATTTAATTCCACAACAGTTTTCGCCCATGACACCATCATTTCATTTGAGGAAGTATAAGCACCTCTTATATTTTCTTCGATATCAAAGTATTATTGGAAAAACGGTTTATTTTGCATGATAGCGTAACACACAACGTGAGGTCGTTTTTCATTATTTCCGGTAATACTGACCGTATCGGTTGCTTCTTAATGGCAGCTGCAAATTTGTAAAAATTTAAAATTTTTAATTTTAATTCATTTAAAATCAATTGATTTCTCTCATTAAACTTTGCCAGATTAGATTAGCAAAAGGACTAATATCTATCTATCACGAACAACAACGATTGTCATTTTATTTCTTCTTGTTAAAATATATTTTTATGAGTTTGTTCACAGAAGATTCTGTTCCTTGACGAGCTATAAAAATTTTTTTGTTTGTTAAACGCAGAACCCATGATATACGGATGGATAAACGATCCTTTTTTTTTTTAGAACTCTCTCTCTTTCTATTGTTGTTTGATTTTTCTCTACGTAGCAAAACAAAAAAAATGTAGTTTCGCTGCTGGTTTGTAAAGACACTTGAATACAACGCGGACTTTCAGCTACATCATTAAGTTTTAATTTTAGGTTTGTATTTCAATTTATTATTGATCAATAATTAATCAACAAATAATAACAATTGAATCGCTTAATAGTTAAGATTAATTAAAATTGAAACAACGTCGTTCTACCAACAAGACTACAAAGTCTCTTTCGCTGCAAAATACGAGATGATATGGCTTAAACAATTTTGAATTTTAATTCCTTTTTTGGCACTTCAGCTTCCCATCATTAAGCAAGACATATAATTCACCCCATTTATTTTTTTTGGCCAATACTTGCTTGAGCCAGTGTGCCGCGTGCTTGCAGAGTTTCCAACCGATTGAGAAATAAGTTCATACTCCATACAACAATATATTTGAAAACAAGCGCATTGTCATCCACTTGACATAGAACAAAGAGTGCCCCGTTTGCAACAAGCCCAACAAGTTTAAACCGCACAGTTGACTAAATTGCTTCTTGATGGTTCGAAAGAGATATATTCCAACTGGAGTCCAATATGCAGCCTACATAAATACACTGATAAAATTGATATCTTAGCTTCGTCGATTACAAACAACAAAAATGATATCATTAAAGATCCACCGCTTGTTATTTTAAACAAAACATGTGTTTAACATTTGTTAGAGAAACAACACGACGTTTAGAAGAGAATAAGGGGGAAAGACAAAATGAAAATGCAATTAACTTCGGAATAACGAGATCGGCCATGCGTTCAAAAAGGAGATAAAAAGTTTTTGGAAGAGAAAAAAAGGAAGGGCAATCAGAAAAATTTGAAAGAATTGAAACTACAAACATGATAGATAAAAATGCCGTCAACAATGTATATTATATATAATGTATATAATAAACTCGGAGTGATTTTTGTTACTTGTGGTCACAAGGAAAATGTACAGCAATTTCAACATTGATAGTGTTATTTTGTTTTTTACAGAGAGCAATTGATGCAAGCTATTGAAAACTTGCTTGAAATTTAGAAATTAAATTTCTTTGTTCTAATTGCTAATCACACAAAAATACTGAACGCCTTATCTAGAGATTACAAAAGTTATAGTTTATCATAAAGGCACAAGCCACCACTTATATTGATAATAGAAATTTATAAAAAGATCGCATTCAATATAAACATCAAAAATGTGTCAAGTGAGTGGAGATGATAAAGTGTAAGTAGGTGTATATATGTGCAAATAAAAATTTGGAATGGATAAAAGTCACATCAACTGATCAAAAGTATTTTAAACTGAACATTAATGATAAAATAAATATACTCGCATTTGAAATTTTGATGTAAGTAAAAATTCTTAAGGCCCTAATTGAAGGTTCCAAAAAAAGACAGTATAAAAACGTTGGACACATGGATGTACTTGTGTTTGGGAATGCAGTCTAGATTAATGGTTAGAAGAACAAATCCTCTTAAATCAATCAGAATGATGTCCTTTTGACAAACAGTTGTTACTTGTGTAGCAGCAGCATCGAAGTTGTATTGAAATTGAATGTTGTGGCAAATAAAGCTGTTGTAGTTGATCATGTCGCATGTCTTGAGTTGTGGTACAGACATTAAAAAATAACTTCTTTGATTAATGTTTATAGCTAACATTGGACTGCATATGACGATAACTACCACGGTGTTGCTTATGTAGTTAGGGACAGAATTTAGATGATATAATATGAATTTATGATGATCTATTAATGGCAGAGTGGTGTTGAATATTGTAAGACCACCCTTTATGGTCATTAATTTATGGAACTGCAACAAGTCATAGTCAGCTGCATGTAATTCCAAGAATTACGGTAAATGTGCTTTAATTTGCCTTATTTCCTTTTTCAGTTGTAATGGCGTTAATAGTAACGAATGTATTCTTCCATGGTGAGTGTCAATCAATGTGTCTAAAATACATGACGCTTGTGATTCGACCTGACGACCATTTCATAGTAGGAGTGTTATCATGCTTGATAATAACCATGTCTCCTATTTTGATGTTAGGAAATGATTTCTCCCATTTTTGTCTCTGTTGCAGCTCATGTAAGTATTCCCATCTTAACAGAATTCATAGTTTTGTTGAGCTGGCTGCCTTGTCCACCTGAGCTGTGGGTGCTTCATCAATTAATAAATGTCCTGGAATTAATGCGGACTTATCGCATTAGTTGCATTGTCGCTATATATATTTTGACAGCTTCAGCTACGACTAATGAAACATTTTAATGCTTCTATTAAGGCGTCAATTGATAAGTCACTTACAAGTTCAAAATGGACTACCTTTCTGGCAAAACAGTAAAAGACTGCTAGATATGCCTTCGTTGGTTTCTTTCCCCTAATTTTGTGGATGTGCTACATATAATGGGCCAAAAATAGTGAATAACTGCATTCACGAATGACGCCGCAGGTGTAATTCTTGTTGAAAGAAGGTTCCCATTATTTGTTGACATCATTTTGGCCGAACACTGTTTTTATGTGTGCACCTTTGCACAGTTGCTCAAGCGCTTGTGGGCTACAATTTTTGTTTCCATTGTGAACTGATTTGAATAGAAGTTTTACAAGCGAGTCATTCTAGGGAAGAAGCATTGGATTGTTTGGGCCATACGATAGACTTGATTCTTGTGATCGTCCATCAACACGTTTGTTGATTTGCATATATGCCACCTATGCAACCCACAGTGCTGCGCACAATTCTGATCTTGACAGTGTTTGTTTCTTGGTCGCTACTCGGAACTTGGCGCACAATTGTATCGTTCTTTAATACACCTCGAAGATATGCTGCAGCTCCGAATGCTTTTCGGAAGCATCAGAAAAAGCGTGTAATTGAATGGATCATGGAGGATTGCCTTTGAACATATGTCCACGTATTTTGAGATCTTTCAGTGTAGCCAATTTATCACGAAAACTTGAGCACGTGTTGTTCAAATCTTCTGGAAGACCTTCATCCCAGTGTAATTTAAGCTGCCATAACTGTCGAGTAAAGAATTTTGTTCTAACTACAACAAGTGCCAAATGTTCCAGTGGATCAAATAGTTTTGCCTAGTCCGGGGCGCTTTATCGCATGCCCCATTGGTTCCACCCTTACCTTAACTCAAAAGTGATCAACTTTGGGAAAGCATAGAAGTCCCATGCTCTTAATGGATTCCTTTTCGCCATCAAATCCATGCTATGTTAAGATGCGCATTAACTGTTGTTCATTTGCAGTAACTAGATTATTTGATCCTGGTTGTACGTCATCTACAAAAAATTGTCGTTCAGCATCTGAGCGCCTAATGGATCGCTAATTTCGTTTCCAATTGCAATTTTTTTGCAAACATTAAATAGAAAGATATTGTGCAGCGCGAGTTTCGTACGTAACCGTATTGAGTTGCTAGCACTTCACGAGCGACGATGCTCTCCATAAAATGTTCTCCATAAAATCACCTGATATTTTCTGCCATCGGGATGCAATAGAATTTGTCGATACATTTTCTCAATGGTTGTAGTGAAGGCGTATGTGGGTAAAGACAAACGGATAAGTATTGAAAACAGTTCACTTTGGACTACTGGACCGATGCGCATTAAATCGTCGAGCGAAAAGCCTGTTGATGATTTGGAACATGCACTAAAGACTACACGCACATTTGTTGTGGTGCTATCTGGTTTGAGTACCCATTGATATGGAATGAAATAATTTGGACTGAGGACAGAATTCATGATGACTTGTGTCATTCGCCTCATATGTTCGTATTCTTGCATGAAATTGCAATATTGTTGTTGTGTTAAGAGTGGGTAATTCAAGCCCAAGAAACCTCTGATCAGTTATGTCCTTAGACCCATCTAGTGCATGAGGATTTTCGCGGAAAGGCAATTTAATCATGAAGCGGCCTCCATGAGCTTTTTGCACATTTTGGATGAAAAGTGCTTCTCTTTGTTGTTCATTTTGTGATAAACTTTGTCATTAGCGTAAGCTATTTTGAGGTAGGGAACTATTTTTTTTGCCTTGCCGCGCTGTATGAAATTTTTCTAACTTTTTTTTCTCTTTTTTTTTTTAAAGGTGTTCCGCTCACAAGCCGTAACCTAACGCATGTCGTAAGTCCGTCTGTAAACTCCGTTGTGTGTACTGCTCTCTGTACGTTGGTTCATCCTTGGTCCGTCAGTTTGTATTGTTCCTTACCCCCACTCACATGTACACACACGCATAAGCCCTCTTAGCGGTACCTGCACACTGCTTAACTTCTCATCATTTTATTTTTTTCCTTTTTTTTTGTAATTGATCAATGAAAAAAAAATTTAACTGCTGTTAATGTATAATTTACGCTTCAACTTTTCCGATATTTATATTTGCTTAACTTTATATGCAAAGAAACAAACAAACAAAAGGCTGTAACATAAAAGCTACAAAGAAACCAATGTATAAGAAATTCTAATGCACACCCAAACACAAAATGTACTGTACAGCTGGCCATTACCCATCAATCCCATTTCGCAAAAGGAAACAATCTGGTCATTATGCTCCTTAAGGCTCCCAGCTCGACGGTGATCCACCCCGCTTTCAAGACAGCTTTCAAGTTTTCTTCCTTTTTTTCTTTTCACCAAATAGTGGTAAAAGAAAAGTTGTCAAAGATGCGCCAATGCCAACTGTATGATTGATGAATAACGATGCGAACCTTTTTTTCTGAGTTGGTGCGATTTTTAGTTATTTTTTTTTTATTTTATGTATTTTCCTTTCTTTTTATTTACATATTTTGCTTTTTAAATATTTGCAATTTTTAAGTGAATAACAAACGTATATGTGAATTTATGAACAAGTTTATTTTACATACGCATCTATTTATGTTTTCATGAATACCATAACATTTGATTAATAATTACAGTTTATTACCTAGTTGAAATCACTTCAATTGTTTAACAAAGACTGTGCTTCACAACGTAAGAATATTGAAAGTTCCGTTTGTGATTTCTTTTAGCAATAGAATTAACTCAATTATTATATTTGCATTGAAAGTGTTTATTAAATGTTATTTTAACTTTAGTACTTCGAAAGGTTTTTTTATTTTTACACATTTTTTTCTATATTAATAACAATAATAGATACCGTTCTTTAAGAAGGTTTAATCATGCACGAAACATTCGTTCCATTTCGCTTTATCTTGTGTGTTAGTTTATCAATTTTATACAGAATACGAGTTTTATTTTTTCTTTTAAATTTCTTTTCATCTTTTGATAGATATTATTTTTTTTGTTGTTGCTAAAATACTTGTGTCCATTAATCACTTAACTCTGCAACTTTTTTACAACCTTCGCCTCGGAAGTTTTCTTTTCAACTCCTCCAAAAACTCAACCGCAAGGTCAAACATAAAAGCAAAAAATATCCTCATTGAGCAATGGTCAAAGCAGACCGACGGAACCTCTACACTTCAAATGTACGCGGACTTTACAACTTTTATCACAAGAACCATCATCATCCATTCTCCAAGGTCGCTCAATAACCTCAATTAATAATTCACAGCCTTGTGATTCTGAGTCAGCATTGGAGGCACTGCACATGTTGCGACAGTATTTGTGGTTTAGTTTTGAGATAGTTTACCACTGACGATCCATTCAAGAAAAGTATTCAAGAGTGTTGGAACATTATCGGATAATACTATGTTCCCATTTTGAATAAAGTCGAAATAATATTCTGCTCCCAAGAAAATATCTATTTTGCCAGATTAACTGAAGTATGGATCAGCTAAATGTAGACTTAGAATTTTCGATTCAGAGATATTGAACTGCCGATTTGGCTGAACCGATATGATTGATGGAAGGACAAATCCTTCCAGATTTGTTGAGAAATCGTTATTTCTTCATGCTAGCTGTACATTTACTCGCTTTGCATGTTTTCGTTGTCCATTTCCAATACCATCGATGCACAGCGATGCTGCTGATGTTGAAATGGACAAACTTTCGATGATGCGTTTTAGTACGAGCTTCACTTGCGAACCGGAATCCAGAATTCTGCTGAATTCCTATTTTCTGCAATTATTCTTACTCTAGCCGTTCCTAGTAACACATAATCTTTACGAGGCAATGATATGTTTGCGGCTGTCACAACTGCATGGGATACGTCTTCGGGTGTTGATGACCTGGCGTGCTGCTGAACTTGAGGTGTAGGAGATGAATTTACTGTAGCATTTATTTTTGGTGCAGGGGATGATTTGGTGCTTGATTCTAGATGTAACAACGTATTGTGTTTTTTGCCGCACTTTTTGCATGAACGTGACGCACAGTTTTTGAATGAATGATCCCCTTTGAGGCAGTTGAAATATAATATTTGCATTTGAACATGCTTCAACTTGTCTGCTTCTGATAGTTGGATGAATCTGATACAGCGATATAATGCATGGCTTCCAATGCTACAAAATCTGCATTTATCACCCTTTTGTTCAGTGCGTACTGCTGATGACTCTGTTTCGTGTGGAGGAAATTTCAAAAATGATAGCAGGGAATGCTGGGAATCTCTTTTGGTTGTTCCAGAGAATACTCAAATCGAATATGCTGAGTGCGGTCTAATTTCTTAATTAGAATCTGCAGTAATAACGGGCTCTCTGTTTGCATCGTGAAGATTTTTGATTGATTTGGAAGTAGCTGACAATTGATTGATTATTTTTTCAATCAATTTTGTTACAAGAACTCTTTTATTGTTGCGTCATTCTTGCAAAGTTGTCCAAGCGGATATCTAATTGCCTTCAGTTGTAGACAGGTGACTGATTAGCCTTTCAGCTTCTCCCGAAATATCAGCCTTGAGATACCACATTTTTTGTATATCGGCTATACGCTGATTGTGGATCATGTGGAGGAATAAGTCTTGAATACTCCCGCCAGTAATATTTTGCAATTTGAGAAATCTAAACCTGATGATGGTTTACTTGGTGGTGCGTTAATTTATCTATCTTCAAGCCTATATTCAAAGCGAATCTGGACAGATTGTTGAATGCTCGTATATCTTTAATGGCTAATCCAATATAGATATTGCTGTTTGTTTTTATTCCTGCTGGTTTGAATGTATTTATTACGGATATCAATCGATGTTCGAAAGATGTCAAGTCGAGATTACCGAAAATGATTACGACTCTTGGAGAGCCAAAAAAAAACAACCCATAATTCGTTGGTTTAAGTCAACTAAAATGAAGCATTAGAGCTGTGCCAACTTTTCAATACTTGTAACTAAGAGGTGCAACAAAAGTTTGATATAGAAAATGACTCAAAAATATATTGATTGCATTACATCTGATAAAGGAAAATAGACTGTATTGGGGATTAAAATTACAATTATTTTAAAGTAATTAAGATTTATTCTAAAAATATCACGCAAATAAATTCTGACTTATAGTTTCAATATCCAACGATCGGATTTTGCCAAATTTTCAATATATAACAATTCAAAATTATGTCACATAAACATGCAATGTAATTGAAAAAGACAACACACTTTTAGTGGATTGAATTGAATCATGTACTTATTGACTATGGTCAGTAATTAAAAGAACTACATAAATGAACATACAAACAAATACGCATAATATAAAGTACATTGTTACTTAGAGTTAAATGAATATTAACAAATCGGAACAAATTAAAATCTGAACTGAATAAAGTACTTATTAAATCTAAACAGACTTAAACCTCCCGTTTTTCGATTTCGTTGGGCGCTAAATTATTGCGCGACTAAACTTTAAAATTTTAATAGACAATTTAAAATTATCCAATTAAATATCCCGTTTTCATTTCTCCTTGGGCACCATTGTAATATAATGATGTTCATGACATAACGATATTCAGTTGTGACATATTACTTCGTTGTCTTTTACTCGGTTGAAGCCTACTTATCGGCCTTCTCCCAGAATAAGTTCAATAATAGGTATGTGACTTCGTACGCTTAATCTATGATCCATTCTACTTTTGCAGAGACACTTATCAACTCCCTACTTAACGCTCACACACTGATCAAACAAGAGCATTGATTTAAGAATGTTCTATATTTTAAAAGGAATAAGCTTATAATAGTAATAAAATTACGTGGGACATTTAATATATACACACAATGTAATTAAAAATTTTGTAACTATGTAATTTAGTAGATACATGTATGTTATGTCTATAATGTATATTAGGAATTACAAAAAAAGGAAATTTTACGTATTACGTATTACGTAAAATATTACGTATACTTAAGTTTATTATTATATTACTATTATTATTATTAAAGTTTTAGACTAACGAAATCAATTCTAAAAAGATATTGAGCACTAGCAACACAGGCAGTATATTGAATTGATATTCTGTTCTGAAACTGATTTTAGAATGTCCAAGGGGTTAATCGTTCCAATGCAATACTTCTAGCCAAGGAAAAGATAAGGCAGTCGCAGACAATGTGCTTTATAGTAAGAATTTGTCCACCATTGCATATCGGGGAGGAAGACTTCTTTAAGATCCATTGATGAGTTGCAATTGTATGACCAAGGCGAATTCTTGAAAATGTTTGGATCTTGATTTTCTCAACATTTGTTGGATATAAAGGTGGAATTAATTGAGGATTAATAGAAGAGTAGTGTTGATGATGGTATCGTAGATTTCCTTCTATAATTTTCTCTTTAACTTTTCCTCCAATGTATCTTTGAAGATCCAACTTTTCCATAACATCATCCACAATTAGAGGTGCAGAAGCAGCATACTTCGCCGTTCGATCAGCCTGCTCATTTCCCAGTAAACCGATATGACTAGGGACCTATAACATTTTAATATTTCCGCCGAGTGATGTAATTATATTCCTTAATTTGTTGATGGTGCTCCATCTCGAAGTCGAAGGATTCCGAATAGTTTGTAATACAGACAAACTATCAATAACAATGGCGGTTTTGAGTTTGTTTTTATGGGCAAGGTTCGCAGCGTGAAAGATAGCTCTGGCTTCGGCTGTGAAAGTTGAAGTTCTTTCGTGAAATATGTGATTGAGAAGAACCTGTCCTGAAGCATACACCACGGCATAAACAGGAGGCAGACCAGAAGATTTTGAGCCGTCTGTGTACAAAAGATTCCAACCGGTACTTCCCTGTACTTGGGTTTTTTCAGCTATTAGATTCCTGAAGACGTAATTTGGAGTATATTCTTTCTTGTGCAAAGAAAGCGAGATATCAAAAGAGCACTCTTTCAAAATCTATGGTGGTTTAACACCAAAATAGCGGAAAATTTTTAAGGGAATCTCCAATTCCTTTGCGACGTACAAACAGTAGTTAATTGCAGACGGTGACTTTGGAATTTTCTTCGCAATAATAATCTTTCTCACGTCATCACCGAGAATAGATTTGTTTGAATTAAGAAGCTTGGGGACTATTTTAGCTTTCAATTCATAAAGTCTATTTTCTAAAGTTGCGAAACCAGTTTCAATTATGATTTTATTTTTGGGCGTCGTCCGAAAAGCATAACAACTTGCTCTGAGGGCTTGGTGATAAACCGGTTTAAGGAAGTTGATATTAGATTGGCAGCTATTGCCATAAATTATCAAAGCGTAGTCAATCGTGCTTAAAACAAGCATTTTGGTAAGATAGGCAATAGTGTTAATGTGCCTACGGCTTTTCCAAGCAACCTACTGTATGGAATTTGCCCTTGTTAAAATAGAATTTTTTAACCGAAGGCAGTGTGTTTTCCAACGATAATTCTTGGAAAACGTGAACCCGAGGATATGGAGCGACTGCACGTTTAGTGCTGGTAATGCTTTAATATGCATCAATAGATTTCCTGCATCGCACATCTGTTTTCACAAATGTGCATTTTTTTTGATTTTTGTATAGAACTTTTAGCGACGAGTTTGCCCATGTAGAGATCTCTCGTCCAATAGATTCGAGGATGTTGATTGCTTTCGTACTATCTTTTTCTTTTGTTAAAATGTACACATCGTCCGCGTAGAGACAATGTTCGATTCTCGGTACATGGCAAAGAATTTTACTAATTTCGTTGAAAGCGATCTGGAACGGCGTGACAGAAAGAGGAGATCCTTGCGGAATGCCGTTCATTAGCGGAAAGGAATCAGAGAGATGATTGTTAATCCTAACTTTAAACCGCCGATGCGACATGAATGATTTGATGTAGTTGAAGAATTTGGGTCCAACATTGCATGATTTCAAGAGTCTTAAAATAACATGAAGGCCAACTCTCTCAAATGCTTTTTCGAAATCAATTGAGGGAATTGTTGCATGATTCCGTTCAGAAAATGCTTTGCTTTTAAAATTGTCAATGTGTAAAAGAGCGTCGATGCACCCTCTACCCCGCTTGAAACCAACTTGTTGCTTTGTAATCAGGTTCTTGAACTCAAGAAACCAGGATAATCTAGATGCCATAATCTTCTCTAACACTTTTGAGAGACAAGATAAAAGAGGGATTGGGCGATAATCCGATGCGGTGGAGACATTTTTTGACTTTGGAATTGAAACAACTGCTGCCAGTTTCCACGTGAAGGGTATATGGCCGGTCAAAAATACCATATTATACAATTTCAGCAGTTTCCTTTTACTTGATTTAGACATAGCATTGACCATTTGGTATGAGATTCGATCTAGCCCCGGTGTCCTCCCCTTCAATTTGGAGAGACGACTTGCAAGTTCTAAGGTAGATATGCAATTTTCCAGGGACATAGCACATCAGTCAATATTATTTGAAAGAGAAGTTGGAGTCCTCTTATTTTCGCTGAAAGCACTAGAGAAGTTGCTGTCAGAGGAGTATTCGGAACACACTTTTCCAAAGTAATTAGAAATCTCATCTACGTCAGTTAAAGTTCCATTCGGAGTGCAGATGGCAGAAATTTCGTTCAGATTTGAAGTCCCATTGAGTCTGTTAATTTTGTTCCAGACAACTTTCATTGATGTATTTCTGTGAATTCTTTTCGAAAAAAGTTCGAAACTAAGTGGCTTTACTTTTGTAATTCCTTCCTGAATAGAGCATTGGTCTCTTTGCATAGTAAGAAATTATCATGATCAGGACATCTCTTAAAGCGGTGTCATAGATCCATTCTATTTTTCCTCAATAACGAAAGCGTGTTGTTCCACCAAGGAAGCCTAGCTCGTTTAAAACAGCTGTTGGATTGGGGGAACAGAGAGATGAGCAGCCGTGCGAATCGCTTTAGACATAATAGCAGCATCATGGTTGCAGTTGCCGTTAAAGGCTTTGAATTCAGATATGACTCGACCTCTTTGAAGTATTTGATTCAATCCGCTTTATCTAGGAGAGTTAAGATCGATTATGATTGGAAAGTAATCATTATTATGTAGATCATTAGAAATAGACCAGGAAACCAAAGGAATAAGTGAGGGAGAGCAACATGTTAAGTCGATATGTGAAAAAGTGAGATGAGTTCAAAAGCGCGTTGTTTTTCGATCATTTAAAATGCAGAGGTTGCTTTGAAGGAAGGTCTTTTCTAAAACAGTACCACGAGTGTTGTTCAATGTTGAGCCCCACATGGTATTCCAGCTACTAAAGTCGCCGCATACAATTAATGGGGGGAAAGTACGGAGAATAAATTGTAGAGTTCTTGCTGAGAAAACGGTTGCGAAGGTGTGATATAGAGCGAAAGCGCTGTAAATTTTATGTTTAAGATTATTTGTATCGCTGCGGCTTGTATGTTGGAGCTAAAATTTACGCGTTTGTGAGGTATACTTGATTTTATAAAAACATTTTGATCAGCATTCGTGAAGTAATCGCTCAGTATATGATTTGGGTGGAATAGGATTAAAAGAGCTTCTACAATGGGTCTCTTGAAGGATATAAATGTTGGATTAAAATCATTTATGGGTGAACGGAGTTCATCAAAATTATTAATAAGTCCTTTAATGTTCCACTGTAGAATTTTAAAAACTTTATTTAATTGTAGTGACATGGACACGAAGTGGTACGAGGGTTAGGTTTCCATGTCAGCGTCTCCGCCGGGAAGGTCGCTATAGGAATTTTGCGAGAATATTTTGTTCTTACCAGCAGAATAATCTGCACCTAGGTGGTTGCGTACATTTGAAGTGGAACGAGTGGGCACACGTGAATAATTTGAAATTGACGGTTGATTAAGGGACGGAAGATTGGATTCATTACAACTTGTAATTTGTTGACTAGAGTTGAGAGGTGGTGATTCTGGTGAATTTAGCTTATTAGACTTTAGGATACGTGTTGTTGTTTTAGTTTTTTCGATATTTGCTGTTGCTTTGATTTTTTCAATATTACCTTTGGCTGGTGATGGAACTGGTTTCGCAATATGATTTTTGATTGATGGTAGAATAGGTTTTTCATAGGAAGGAGTTGGAGTTAAAGGCTTATTAGGCCCGATTTGGCAGGCAACAGCAGCGAAGGTATTACTTTTGCTAATTCTTTGGGCTCCAGATGGATTTATTTCCCGGTATTTGCGTCGTGCTTCGCCTATGCTACAGTAATTTTCTGTTTTGCAGAAACTACGTGTACAGCTTTCAGCATGTGGAGGAAGACTACAGTTAGCACATGATGGAGCACTGGTGCATCTTGTTGCGGTATGACCAAGGCGTTGGCAGTTGGCAGCAGGTAGCGGTCAAAAGTCAAAATAATCCTTCCTGAAGGAGAGCGAGTTTTTCCGTCTTCATTTAGGTTGGTGAATTTATAGACATCAGTCACTCCTTGACTGCCCATTTCGCGAACAATTTCATCTTCCGGCACATGCTTTAAGCGCGGGGCATGAATTACCCCTCTAATTGAGTTCAGATTTTCATGCAGTTTAGCGGAAATAGTACATAAATTAGCTAATGATTTCGATTTTATGAGTTTTTCGATTGCTCGTGGGTTCCCAGCGAGAACAAGTAAATTCCCATCGCGTAGAATGGAGACAGAGTCTATGGATGTTGTAATGCAATCTGGGGCTTTTTTATAGCAAAAGGGCAGATTTGAGAAATTGTTTCACTCGCATCAGTTGAAGAAATAACGATATACTTTTTGTCAATAGGTGTGACGTGACTGTTTAGCAACACCGGAAAGTCCGAATTTTTAATTTTTTTCCTTTGGGGGGATGTCCCAGCTAATAGATGGAATCTATTCGAGTTTTTATCTAGCGTGCCCGGGGCCATTATGCCTTATGGTTGTCTATTATTTAGTTATTTGTGAAATAGCCACTCACTTGAAAAGGTTTGGAAACTACTGAGGATAATGTCAAATGTTTTCAATATTTTATTTTTCTTTTTTTTTTTTTAATTTTTTTTTATTATATTTAGAGGAAACACGTACGGTATCCGCGATAATCAGTTTCAGCAAGAAAACACTGAAAAGACACAAGCTAAATGCACAACACAAAACCACCAAAACAATTAAAAAATTGCAGACGAAAAGAAAACACGCACTACTTAGAACACAAGTCGATGTCATTTGTTTGATACTTTATTTAATATTACTTTATTTAATATGATAATTATTATTTATATGTCAGCGTTTGCTACGTTGATAATTGGAATGTAGATTACTGCATGTATGTTACGCAGTCATTTGAGTATCATCGCTTTTGTACGTACAAACGCGTGCGTGTACATCAAGTTGCACAAAATACTTTAATAAAAAAATATGCCACTTTATTCTTATTTATGTCTTATCATATTCCTTGTTATTCAAAATCGCTACATAAGCAATCTTCATATGCTATACATTAACTTTTAATGATTTAATGAAAGAAATATATATGTGTCGAGTCTTTTTTAGTTTGCTATTTCTAGAAGTGTTTGGCGCAAACATTTCCTGATTAATTAAAAATATGGAGTTAAGAAATAGGCCTGGCCTGTTCACATCCACGGCCGCAATGGAAAAGAAACTAAAACGCGTTCAAAACACAATTTTTATAGAAACTGGTACCCAAATATTCGCCGGGATATAAAAAAATATTCAATTTGTAAAATTTTGTGGCAAATAATCCGCTCTGGATCGCACTTGTTTACTGAAGCACTATTTTAATTATTTTTTAAGTCAACAATAAGGCATTCATCCTTTCGCTTATCCAGTTTACTTCTTAATTTATTCTATCTGGCTATCAAGAGCATCGCTTTGAATTTTATTGCGATATTGCGAATTTACTTGGCATTGCCGGTGCTATAAATTTGTGCCGATAATTGCTTTGATATATTTTTTTAATAAAGTGCGAAAACAATTGTATGTATAATGAAAGGCGATCAAATTAAAATATTGATGAAATTTATCGATTCGTATAGGAAGCTAGTAAACAATTTGTGTGGCAAAAAAGTTCAATATCATATGTACCAAATTATGCAGGAAAGAGCAGAGGGGTATTAAAAAGCCTCCATCAGTCCACTCCAATCGCTGGTATTAAGGAAGCTATTGCAAAGGTGGGGATGAAAGCGCGCAATATTTCCAACATACATTACAGATTTACTAAAGATCCACCGCTAATTCCTCATATAAATATCGAACCCAATACAGATAATAAAAAGATTTACGAACTGAAATACTTTAGCCACGCTAAGTTTAGCGCTGAAGCTGCTTTAGAAAACGAAGACACTCCTCAATAAAATCGGTGTCAAAATTTTGGACACACAAGAACTTATTGCAAAAAACAAGAGCATAATAATAATTATTCCTTCAATCAAGAAGAATTTACTTTGCTTAATATACAACACTCAACTACACATACTACTGGTATTAGTAATGGTAATAACAACCTACCTAATTGCCAATATGTTTATATAGTCAAAAGTCTTAATCTTTTCTCAACAATTGAGGACTTGATTAAAAAGTAGGTTGAGTTGGTTGGTCATCTGTTCCAAAGAAAACTCCTAACTTGCTGTATATTTACGACAATGATAATCACCGTTCGGATCGTTCTGCATTGGTTATCAACTTCAATACTGTCATTCGTAATCTCTCTAATAAATACAATGACAGCGTCTGATATTGGAACTTCTGGAGAATGTATCCGTAAAGATATATAACTTAATCAGATTTTGGAAAGCCCTTCTGGAATTGACGATGCCGTAGAAGATTGTACAAATCTTATTCATCAAGTTGGTTTTATATTTACTACCACAAATTTAGATGAGCTTAGATATTACAACAATTACGTTAGCCTCGAAATAAGGTAAATGATCAAACCCAAGAAGAGATTCAGAAGGCAATAGCAAAACAATAAGAATACTCTAGATAAAAGGAATTTATCTAGAAGTAAGAAGATTCTACAATTACTTCTAGCTGAGATAAAAAATGAACAATTTAACAGTTTTTTAATAATATCGGCTAGGACATATGAACATTACTAACGGAGAGTATCTTAAACGAAGTATTCTCTTAAGAGATAGGATCTGAAATTGGTATAGAAATGATATAGAGAAACCAGAAAACTTTGCTCATTAAAGAACATTTTATTTCAATAACCTTTGTAAGACTTCAAACACAGAAGAAATATTGAGATCTCTAGACAGTCCATGTTCCGTGTATTGGCTTATAAGATCAGATCAGCTGCTGAAGTCAAAAAAGAATTGGGCAAACTAAACTGAAAAAATCTCCTAGTTATGATTGCATAAATAGAATAACTATTAAATCTTTACTATATAAGGTTTTGACCTTCATAACATTTATTTTTAACAGTATGTTATGATTGAATCATTTGCTAAGGTAATGGAAGCGAACTGAAATAAATATGATGGCTAAACCAGGTAAACCAGCGTTTGGCGTGAAAGCTCGATAGACCACACTATTCCATACAATTTTCGCCTCATATTTTCCCATTGCTGACAATATTTTGACTGCCGCATATGCAGACGAATTAGCAATCCTGTTTTCGTCCAATGACTCAATGAATGCTTCCTGCTATTCATGACGACCTGTATTTCACAAAAAATGTAATTCAACCTATTTCTTAAAAATATCTTGTTCGGCTGAATATATATATATTTATATATATATATATAAATTCGTCGGCAATATGTTTTCTACACCAATCCAATAAGATTAGAGTATTGAAAGTGCATCTTATACTGTATCTTTTATTTCAAAGTTACTTTACGTTTGTCCTTTGAATTACTTTAATGAATTTTCTAAGCTTATATAGTCTTTTTTTATTTACCTAAACATCATATCTCTCATTTGTTCAGTTGTTCGCAGGAGAAGACAATAATCTTTGTTGTTGTTCTACACTTTTTTCTATTGTTTATTATCCTTGTAGACAGATTGTAAATCAAACATGTAATAATAAAAAAAGCAAAGCATACTGTGAATTGATATTCGAAGTGTAATTGGTTGTTGTAGTCAGTGGCTCCTGGTATGCGAATCTTGTAGTAAATAAATATCACGGGGTATGCTAAATAAAAGCGTGTTGCCTACGTTGAACTCAGGAGAATGTATGCGAGAAAGTACAGCGTTCCGTTAAAACGCTAGATGATAATAATTATCAAGTCAGAGGATAAGAGTTAATTTGTTGTTATTCTAACAAGCTCAGCTGTCTGGACAAAAAGGGAAAAAAATTTATATACAACTAAAAGAAATTAAGGTAACGTTTTGGTACAGATGGGCGGGTCCTTGGTAGTATATGTTTCTCCTATTGCAACCGTAGAGCCAGTAAATTTTTCATGTTTGCTTTGTCACGATATCTCCTGAAGGTCATATTCCATAATCTGATGCAGTGGTTGTGATAAAGATTGCGGTTCCTCGGCGCTGAATCATCATTTAGACCTTGAATAAACGCATCTAGTGGTTTTTCTTTATAACTATTGCACTTCTTAGGCTGGCTCCATCCATGACGAGACATGTGACTTTATGTAGGATTAAGGAAAGGAAAAATATAGAACCACCCTTTCTAATAACTTGGTTTAATTAAACACTAACGAACTTATGAAAAATTCTTTTATGACTTTTATTTAATTTAATTTTTAAAACTTTTAAAATAAATATATTCTTTTTCTTACGTATGTTTTGTATAACATTTTTTTGTTTAATTTTTTTATTATTATTTTATATATTATTTTTATGATTTTTTTGAAATTAGCTTTTACTTTTTAGATCTTTGTATTTAATTTGCATAATCGTTTAAAACTTGCTTTATAAATTCACTGAATTACTTACATTAATAACATGATTCTTATTTTATAGACTATGTCCTTCTTCTAATTGATTTTCCTTTGTTGAATTTGTTGATTTGTTGAATGACTGCTGGATTTTTTTAATCTATTCTTGTAGCTGTTGAGCCACAAGCCACACCGAAAAGTTAACATTTGTGTATATATAGGCCTTTTAGAACAGTGTTTTTTTCCACTAAACTGGCAACATTCCGTATTTACGGAGTCATTTAGCCAAATATGAATTTTATACCATATGAACGAAACGTAATCGTTGTTTCATTGTTTTGTATTATTAACAGTTTCTATACAACTGCTCTACAACTACGTATGTACCGTATTCTCCAAACAATGGCGAAATCCAAATAATATAATGACAAGAAATTGATCCAAATCTTAATTAAAATTATTAATGTGTACTTTCGAAGCCGTATGATGATCGTATACATATATTAATTTTTTTGTATTGAATAGTCGCACAATTATACACACACAAAGACCGTATTAAGTTTTCCTTTCTCTTTCCATTTTGTAATAATAAATTCTTTAATACTTGCTCGTCTTTTTATTTTTTTAGAATAAACAAACTGAAAACACTTTAAAAACTAACACACTTTAAAGTTTTTAAGTTTACAATTTCTAATAAACTGAATTCCAAAAATGTAGTTTAGTTGTAATGTATAAGTCTACAATTTAAGCGGCGTTCATCGTAAGGATTAGTTGCCTCGTGACAGGTGGGTTGTTACACACTTCTTAGCGGATTGCGGCTTCCACGCCTACCGTCCTGCTGCTTTAAGCAACCAACGCTCTTCATGGCATTTGCATGAGTTGTTAATATTACGTTCGGTTCATCCCACAACGACATTTCTACTTATTAAAAGTGGCCCACTAGGCATGCCATACTACAACCACATATTTCGTACCAGGAAAGGCGAGATTCGCACCCAATTAAAATTTTGAAATAGGTTAAGATAGTTTCGCCTAATGGCTCTTATCATTTGCTTTACCAGATAAGATTATTTTACATAATTCTTAAATGCACCAGTTGTCCTGTGAGAAACTTCGAAGTGAATCAACTACTAGTTGCTTCGATTAGTATTTCGCCCCTGGAAAGCCCCACGCTTGAATTAGGAGTCTAAGTAACCTCGAATTAAAATACTTACCACAGATATCACATTTGCACACACCGACAGGTGAATGGGCGGACATGCTTAGGTGCATTTCGAATCTGCAACTGGCCAACAATTTATATACTTTATGAGGTTTTTGAATCTTACTTTATACTACGTTGTAAAAGTTTTGAAAAAAATAAAATTGATTAGGCGTAGCCAATTTTTCCTATTTTCGGAGAGGTACTACACCATCGCCCATAGAATACATGCTCAATTTTTTTTACATTTATTTGCTGCAGTTGAGTTATGATCAAAAAACTTTTATTCCTTCTGTTAAATAGAGATATCCTCAGTTTACGCAATACTGTATACATGTCCTTTAACCGAGTTTTCTTATTTTCAATACCATGCATACCTGCATAAAAAATCTCCAATGTTTGTACCAAATTTGAAGTAGATTGCTTCTTTTCTGCGGTCAGGAGAATGGTTACAACAGACATGGGTCTCTGAAGATTTCTTCTGACCGCTGCAAAAGTTTTGACAAAATGAATACTTCTCTCATCCTTCATTGATGTGTGTGAAAAGTAAGAATATTTAATTGGGGCGCCAAAATCTAACTTAACACTTTCAAATAAGTCTCTCGCTTGTTCATATTAATGTATAGGTGATTTTGACGCATATAAGGAATGTTGTTGCCACAATTTTTTACTATGATTTCAGTACCAGTACCTGTAACTTTCCGTCAGCAGTAAGTTCTAGCTAATTGTTTCATGCGAGTCATCAATAAGTAAACTTTATTTCTTAATTTTGGTGGCAGATGCACTAAGGTACCTCTTGGAACATAATTTTGTTGTAACTAGTACTCAGATTCGTCAATATTAAAACTTAAATACGGTTGAACTATTTTGTCTCTTTGAAGAGGAGATGTTAATTGGGATATTTCGACATACGAAGCAGCTAATTCTAATACAATAACTGGTTCAATGGTATTTGTGATCTTCTGGAATAATAATAATTTAATTTATTTCATAATGGTTTAAACAAGCTTAGTTGTTACTTTAATTTTGAATCTATATATGCTTAGATAAACCGGCAGGTTTGGCACACATGTGATCAGAAGCAGACATATAAGAGAGAAATCATTATTTTAACGTTGCCATCACCTTCGTCTTTACCGGGTTACCATTTCACAATACATTAAAATATTAATTAATTTATATATTATATTAAATATTATTAATAATACTTGGCATCAGCGGGGTAATCATGTATGCAGGCGATAATTGCCGCGGTTATTGTCTGATTTTTTTAAAGAAATAATTGATTATCGCCAAGAGGCTAAAAATGAGAGCTAAATTGAGGTTTATTTGTTTTGTATATACAAACTACACATGGCAGACAATAACAAGCACGGAAAATGAAATGAGTAGAAAACTAGACATTTATTAGCAATTAGCTTAATTTATGTCAAAATTTAAAAAAAAAATTTACTTAATTTTACTAATTCTTTTTCTCTCTTATTGCATAGGATTGCACTCTTTATGTAGATAACATTTTTTGTAAAATTGATGAAAGTATCACATTTTTGGTAAAAATATTTGATTTAACGGTTCGTTGTCTGTAATCAGAATAAAATTTCGACCATTGATAAAATTTTTTTATGCCAAAACTAATTGCGTATGCTTCACGATCTTTTTGACTATAGCGATGTTGAACGGACGACAAAGTCTGCAAGGCGTATTGAATGGGTTTATGAGTTCCACCTGCAGAACTGTGATTTAATATTAGGGGCAATTTAGGATTGAAGTGTGCTAGTGCGACATCTGATTACATTTATTCTTTAGATCTTTTTAACGCCTCTTCGCAAGCTTTGGTCATTTCGCACGATACGTTTTTCTTTAGCAAGTTATTAACTGGATATAACACGGTACTCAAATAGGAAAAAAGTCTGCCATATTAATCCACTAGACCAACTTCGCGCTAACTTCACCTTTATTTTGTGGTCTGCGAATATTTTGTATGGCGTCGATCTTTTGTTGCATTTTATGTACCTCATATCGAACACCCACACACACTCACTCATTTACCCCATCCTCACGAGAACTTCTCTTCTTCTACTCAAAGAACGTCATTCGCCTTGTTTTTGCATTTTTTAAATAACACGTTCAATGTCTCCTCATCTTCCTCCTTTCATTTGACATTTGAGTATGTTTTAATATTTTTCACATTAGGCATACGTCTTACGAATTTATACACATATATAGTTGCTGTTTCTTAAAAGCATATATTTTAGATTTAGAGTACAGATTGTTCATCAAATCACAGTTCGCAAAAGGTAGTTTGCTACTGTTCATGTACTTCAACTTATTTTCCAATTCGCCTGAATGGCCGAGTACGCAACACTTTTAGTTGTTCTTCAATGTTTTACTGTTTTTAATTTATATTTTGAATACTTTACTGTTTTTAATGTACTTTAATTTTTGTTTTCAATATTTTACTGTTTTTAATGTACTTCAATTTATAGTTTCAAAATTTTACTGTTTTTAATATACTTTTAGTTAATTTCTACTTTTATTGGGATCCGATATCCGTTTTAATTCTTTGTCGAGTTACACTCTATTTACTTGTCGAAAAAAAGGCTTTTTGCTTTACCGCGACAAGTCGTTTTCCTCATTCTCCTATCACTCACGGTAGTCCTATCCTCACGGTAGTATTTTTTCTCGTTATCATAAGACAAGGTATCTCATTTGCATAAGCAAAACCCACTCTTATACTATACAAACAGATTTTAGACTTTCTTCTCTTCTAATAATTTTCTGTTTAAATTTCACTACTATGTGAGCAGAGAATTATGAAAAGAAGTGCTGATTAACGGAACTCCGCTATTTTATGTGACACTACTCTCTTGTAAAGAGAAGAGAAAAAGCCAACCGACTCCAAGGACGTGGCAAATTTTTGGTTTTACTTCCCTTAATGTCATTTTCGTTTTTGGATTTTCTTCTTCTTCAGAAAATTCATTTATTACATCATGAACATCGTTTACTCTGAAAATCTTTGGCCTGCTATGTTTATTAGTCGTAAGAGTTTTCGGTCATCATTACACCACTAGAGTCTAGGGCCTAGCCATGATCATCAAAATATTCCTTTTAGAGTACAACGCAAATTATTTTATATGTTATTTGGATTCTGGCACTGAGCCAGACGTTTGACGATTTGGTATCTTGAATAGTTGTTGAATCATTCTAGTTTTTCATTGCAGAAACTTGCTATTGAGGTATCATACCCGACGAAATGTTTTTTCATTACTTTTCTACGCAAACTTGAATCACATTGCAACAACGAAATTGTTACTACGAATTCTTTCTATTTTTATGTAAGCTACACAATAAAAGAACACTAAGTAGATCTTCCTGTGCGTTCACCTCGATTTCGTTTAAGTTCGCTGCAACAAGACAAAAATTATATCGTTGACCAGCACATTTCTCGGTATGAATATATTGGAACCGCACTAGTTTTTTAAATATATTTACTTTTGATAAGGCCCCTTTCAGTTTGATAAATAGCATGTGGGTGTCCCACGCGCTCTTACCTGAACTGCAATCTTTGATGTGAAGTAATTCCCTTGTTTTAACGCCCAACGTTATAGAGGCCAACGTCTTACAGTCCACTTCTTCCATGCATCACTACCAGCCGATTTATATCCGCACAATAACGTGCCAATAGTCCAATGCAACCAACAGGCAACTCATCTGAACAGCCAAGACGAATAATTCTCTATATTTACCTTTTAGATTCGGATCAATGAGCTGCCGATTTATATTTTCTTTAATTGTAATAATAAGAGTGATTTACTATTTGTGTTGAGCTGTGGGCCCATAACCAATATGGAAAATCAAAAGCGTCTTTTATATATAAGTATTTATTGAAAAGTATGGAAAAAAAAGTTACTGTTTGGCAATAGATAACTTATTACACAAATACTTAACTTGCTAATGTTCCAAGAATTATTATTATTATTATTATATGTTTAAAAAACGTTTACACAAAATACCACTAGCATACAAATTGGCACATTTTATGTAGCCCGTTATTTGAATTCTGAAAGGCCTAGACAGCGTTGCCTTGCGATAAAATATTAGTAAGCAAAAGGCTGGACAAAAACAAAAATGTCTTTGCAGGCTTATATCGGCACCAGCTGAATACTTCTAGTGAGATAAGACACTGTTTCAATTCCGTTGTGCCTCACTTTTGAAGGACAGTGTAATAACAATGACACTCGAAAACGACGAAAATAAAAAGAATAACAGTGATAAAAATTACAACAACATCAATATCAACAACTACAATAGCCATAGCAGCAGCTATTGATGTCTGACAAAGTAGCAGCATACTATTGACAACAACTAATAAGAGGTACGAGAACAACAACAAATATATCAACACTACGTAAAAGGTCAATGCAAGAGCAACAGTCGAACGGGGATATGTGACATGCGTGGCATGCGGGAATGGCGGTCACCATATACGATGGTGCACATTGTCAGAGAGAACGTTCATGGCAACGAGCAGGACAAGAAAAACTCAGTTGAAATGCCACTAGTGCAAACAACAAACGAAGTATTGCCAATAGAGACGAGGAATGCAAGCAACATCGTGATAAAGTAGATCGCCAGCGACACACCAACCCTAAGCGGCGTAACGATGCAAATTAAATCAGTGCAGACAACAGCTCTAGAAAAGCTCGAAAAAGGAAGAACATTAAAAAGACGGTAGAGCAGCTATCGACCGCCATAACAGCATTACATATGCATGTCACACAAGAAATGCAGATGATAGTGGATAATTTAGCAAACCATATAAACAAAACAAATAAAAAAGAAGGAAAATGATGAAAGGACAATTAAAATGGAAAAAAGATTGAGTGATCTGGAGCAGGCAATGTTTGAAACGGAGGTTGAAATAAACAATTTAGGGACAGGCAAGCTCAGTGCAATAACAGTAATTAAAACGATTGCCAATGTCGCTGGTTATGAGAGGGAAACTGTTTTGGAAAGAGCATACAAATGCAAAAACAAAGTCAATCGCTGAATTACCCGTTATAACATTAGGTAAAAAGTCAGGGTCGTGAACGTTGGATGATATCTCAAGAGCTTTCGTTTTATCTAAGTTTCACTTTAAATTATTAACAACGGACTAATGCGAGGTAAGACACATCGTCGTTAGTTCGTTGATCTTCCACAAGCCATCGTGAGCGTATAAATGAATATCACATCGAAATGAATATCGCAATCTTGACAACAGGTAAGTAGGACATTAATGAAGATACTGAACAAAATGAGCCCTAAAATAGACCCTTGTTCCACACCAGAGTTAGCCGGTCTAATTTCAGAGAAAAAGCAGCCGAGTTTCACACATCGACACGTATTATCCAACTATGACCTAACAAGCTTAACAGCCCTTGGATCGACACCAAAGTAAGAACTTAGTTTTTTTAACAGTGCATTATGATATACTGTGGTATGGTATCGAACGCCTTGGAAAAACAAATCATAGCCAGAGTAGTTAAGTATCTCTTATCATATTCTGGACGAATATCTTCCAACACCTTGGGCTTAGTACTATTACGGTTAGGACCTGGCTCTGACTGAACTTCAGAGGGTAAATTCTTGGAACACGAATGCCACCCAATCTGATCAGCTACTAACCGATCAAATACTCTCGATAGACTAGAAAGAGTGCTAGTAGGACAATAATCACCTGGTGAAACGGGCGCAGCTCGTTCCGCAATAGGTGTTATGGTCGCCATATTTCAACAGTCTGGAAAAGTAATGCAAAGACCACAGCTGGAGGGACAAGTGTTAGATAGTGATGTTATCATAACCGATAACATAAAATTGAATACTAAGAAAGTACCGAATCCTTAGAAAAAGGTAGTCGCCAGCCACGCTGTTAGCCTCTAGAAAATAATAATTCAAAATATCAGGGTTAATATCCTACAAACCGATTAGCACGTGTTAATTCCTATTATCTGCAGATTTTTTAAAAGTGCTAGAGTTAGAGGTAACGATACTTCATCTGTCTGGTAATTATATGTAGTCTATTTTTATACTTCCAAAAGAAAGCACTAGAGCACTGCTTCCAGGTTTTATATTCACCTTTCCGAAGTCTGATCGCCCTTTTAATTTCATTAGTATACTATGGTGGTTTGAAGGAATTAATAACCCAAGCTTTGATTGGGATGAGATCTCAATGTGCGTGCTTATCAATAGCCTTCAATAGCCTTGCAATTCAATAGCCTTGCAATTTCAATTGAATGCGTTTTTCAAATTCTTCAAATTTATTGATAGCCTTAATTTCATTCTTTTTAAAACGTTCCGCTTTGCGTTCATTCAAAGCATTTCGATTCCTCTTGATAACATCGTTAATATCACCAAATCAACGTTAATAAGAAGTACCATAAAATCGTGACACATAAATTTGGTGAAGATGCCCTTGCCCAGCACAGGACGGAGTGCAGATCTATATCAGAACACACACGCCCGCAATGGTACACCTTTCCACAACACCCTTCACAACTGATTCCGCTTTCACTGTGAACAGCAGCCGTACATTTGGCTCACACACACACACACTTATGCGCTTATAGGCCATCAGATAAAATCGTACCAACGACAGAAGTACAGGGGAACCAGGTATCTTTACAACTACGCCAGCAATACGTTGAGAGCAGCGCGTCAAAAAATAACGAAGGGATTACCAGAAGCACTATACACATATCAAACCGGTAGATTAAATGAGAAAAGTGTAGCAGAGTTCTTCATACAAAATGCATCGCAAATGGTAATTATAAACAACTACAGTGCGCTATAGTAACAGAAAAAATACACTAAAAGTTATGTCAACAATACACCAGCACTATTACGAATAACACACGATCAAACAATGACGATGAAGAAAGAAGAATGATATATTTAAATGTAGATAAGAATAAAATTGTAAATGTAGATACAACAATACAGGGACCTTGCAGACGAGCATGGGCTTAACGGGGAATATAAGGTAAACAATCAATATAAATAATAAATAAATAAAATAAAAAATTAATTACTATTACAATTTTCTCGTTCTTAATGCGACCGATAAAATCTCGTAGACATGCGTTATTACAATTACAAGGTCTGTATGTCAACAGCAAGATTGATATGCAGGGCATATATACCTAATCAATTGACGGCCACATTTAATGTGCAAACTAACACACAATTCACTTTGAGATATGCGTAATGTACTCGTTACTTATTACAATTTTATTTATACATACTCAGCATTTTTAGTTTCAATCAATACTTTTTTATTTTAGTGACCTAGTTTAAATTTTAGTAGCGTAAGCTTTATTTTAAGAACTATGATAGTCTACTAGTGTATAAGATATATACTATTGTGATGTGGCAAGCAGAACAAAAATTCCGAAAAATATATAATATATACATATATATTCTCTCGTTGTTCTTCTTGCGGTTAACACGTATTTTCGGTCGGAGATTTAGACTCAGGATTGGTGGCCATGAATGCGGAAATTAATCTGTTATGTGAAATGGTAAACAGGTCGAACTTCATCATTAGCGGCTTACCTGAAGGTCTTAATGGTATAGTGGGAACAGTGATAATCAGTTGGCTAATCCTAATAGGAAATTCAATGAATTCAAGGCTCTGGTTATGGACAAATTTGTCCTCATTGCCATCTCGGAAACATGGTTAAACTCCATGTCTCTTGTCGATCTGAGCATATTTCTGGCTATAACCTTATTAGAAATGATAGACTATTAGGTTGAGGGAGAGATGTGGGTATCTATATAGCCCATGGTATTAGTTTCAAGATAATTTTGAGGGTTTTGAGCACGGTCAGTGCGATTCGCTGTTCATTGAATTAGATGTTGGAGCAGTGAACATTCTTTTTGGAGTAGTCTATTTATTTATTTATTTATTTATTTATTCCACTTATACAGAAACTCAACTAAAACAAACGACAGTCGAGTTCAAATGACTCTTAAAGTAAATCTTAAATTAATTATTATTAAAAAAAAAAAACTTAGTATAAGTACAATAAAACAAATAAAAGGAAAAAAATAAAAAAAAAGAAAAAAAGCATGTACACAATTAGCACAGAGTCACACCCACAACCGGTACAGAACCTAGTTGCAAATGAACCCCTAAGCCATCACAAACATGCATAAGCTTGGCAACCGATAATAGTTAACAACAATTAATTTTCGAATCATAGTGACTTTTTAACATTAAGAGCTAGTTTAAGTACGACATTGGCAAATCTCGTGTATTAAGCAATGTTGCTTTAATGGACTTTAAAGTGTCCGATAATGAAAAACGGTGATAGACGTTATTCAGGTCTTTGCAAACAACTCTGGGCGGATTAAACAGCTCAAAATTATATTTACAATGACTAACCTTAACCAAGGTAAAGTGCCTAGAGAAGCGGTTAGGAACATTAAAACTTATTTCTCCAAGTAATGACGGCGAGTCACTAGCGCCGTTTATTAATTTGATTGCGAAGCAAACGCCAAGAACAAACCTACGTTTTTCAAGAGACGGTAAGGACAAAAGAAGCAACCTATTTTCATAGGGGGGAAGAGAAGCAGACGGATCCCAACCCAAATTCCTAAGAGCGAACAACAGGAATTGCTTTTGAATAGATTCAATTGAGTCTACATAGCACCTATATGAGGGAGACCACACAATAGAAGCATACTCAAGTATAGGCCTAACCAAACACGTATACAGCCTTTTGGTAATATACAGATCACCTAGCTCTTTGGACCACCTCTTGATGAAACCAAGAGCAAACCTAGCTTTGCTTATCGAGAACTCAACGTGCGAATTGAAACGTAACCTACGGTCAAAGAGGACGCCTAGGTCTGTGAACGACTCAACGTCCTCCAACTTGTGCGAATCTATAAAATAATGGGTTATGAATGACTTCCTTCTAGACAAAGAAAGCTTCTTACATTTATTTAGGTTTAGTGTCATATAATTTGAAGAGCGCCATGCCACCAATTTATTTAGGTCAGTTTGAAGTTGATGTGATTGCAATTCTAAGGAAAAGAAGAAAACAGTTTCACATCATCAGCATACATTAAGATCTGGCTAGATTTAATCGCCAAAGGCAAGTCATTAATGTATAGATTAAATAAAATGGGTCCTAAGTGACTAGCTTGAGGTACTCCTGACGAAACGTGGAATTCATATGAAGTGGTGAAGTAAACTCTAACAGATTAGTGACCGTAAAACTTCCTTTTCGGAAGCCATGTTGGAGTGGAGAAATATACGATTTGATGGCAAAGGCCAAACGCTGAGTTAGAATTCTCTCAAATAGTTTAGGTAAAACACTCAGCTTGGCAATGCCTCTATAGTTCTCCACGAGCTGTCTACTCCCACTTTTGCGGATAGGAATAAGATAACTACTCCTCCAACACGAAGGGAAAACACCTAGATTCAGGGACAAATTAAAAATCTTAGTGATAACACCACAAAGCTCAGTAGCGCAAGGCTTAAATACACATGATGGAATTCCATCAGGTCCAGGCGCACAACTGTATTTCAGAGAAGTCAACCCATTACAAACGTCGTCATCAGAAATAACCAAATTGGGTATTGAAACCGAGTTAGTTATAGGATAAGGGTAATTTGCTGATGAATCAAAACAGCAGACGAAAAGTTTCGTCGGAAGTACTCCGCAAACAGATTTGAGATTTCAAAATCATCCGAGGAGTCAGAGCCATTAAAAGAGACAAACGAGGGATGTGCAGAAATTTTTCTTTTTGAATTAACAAATTTAAAGAAGTATTTAGGATTAGCAAACAGAGAGGATTTAATGAACTGAAGGTATCTGCAATAATAATGGTGGTTGAGGGAGTTAAATCTATGCCTTGCGGCTGAGTAGGCGAAATAGTCTAGAGAAGAGCCACTTTTTAAAAATTTCTTGAACAGCTTGTTTTTCCTATTCTTATAATACCTAATTGTCGTATTAAACCACGGGGGACACCTACTTCGAGGTCGGCATTGCTTAAGAGGAACAGATGCAGCAATAGCTAGATTTAATGTATTGTAGAACGAAGACAATAAGCTTTCTATACTCCCGGTTGAGAAGTCAAGCCTCATATGTGAAAGATGAAATTTTAGCAATACTATATTGATTTTACGAAAATCATAATATTTGCTGGAAAAGGTTGGGTTTGGACTATTAAGGCAGTTCAACGAACCGTCATACTGCTGATGAAAAGAAATACACAATGATGGATGATAAGGATCCTCAGGTAAACTAAAAGGTGGACAACGATTTACATTAATCTCAGGAAAATTGGCAAAGCAAAGATCAAGCAGTTTACCTTTACTGTTGAAGGTACAGTTATATTGATCTAAATTATGGTCAAGTAATTCATTAAAGAACACTATAGCTCTATCAGATGTTGAAGAAGGAATTAAACAGGCAGAATTATCACTGTTACACCAAGTGACTTGAGGCAAGGTGAAATCTCCTAACGCAACGACAAAATAAGTAGGTCTAGACTGCTTGGCCACTTCACAAATGAGCGCAGCCTGCTTCTTATATATGGTGATATCCGAATTTGGGGGAATGTAGGAGCATGTAATAAAAAGCTGTTTATTAGGTATTCTCGCTCGAATGGCGATAAATTCGACGTCAGGAGACGCGGGAAATTCAATTGAATAGGACGGGACTGACGCAGATATGGCAATTCATACACCGCCACCAATGCGATTCAATCGGTCATTTCTGAAAACATGGAAAGAATTATGGAATAGTTCCGACGAATGTATATCAGGTTTTAACCAAGTTTCAGTGAAAGCAAAACAGAAACACTCAGTGCTTACTGACTTTAGAAAAGTAGACCGAATTTTTGAATTTAGGCCCCTAACATTTTGATAAATGAGACATAATGGGCCTGGAGAAACATTTAGTTTTTTGAAGGCGACAGGCCTACAGCATTGGTATTACGGGGTCGATCTCTAGGAATAAATACCTTAATTAAGGATCCTACTGGCCACAGTGGTTTATTTAACAATATTTCACTGTTTTCAGTCGGAACTAGTATTTTAAATGAAGATATTGCTCTCGGTTGAGAAGGAGCCAATTTGAAGATGCTAACGCGCTTACCGAGTGGTAACATTAGGGCTTTTGAAAACAGTCACTTACGGCTATTAACGAGGTACTCAAGGATTATTATTGTTGGTGATTTTAATTTCAACCTCTTCGACGTAACTAAAGCTAATATTATTAGATCTGCTTGCTCCAGGTGTAAGCCTACTATATCGCACAATATCTACACGCTGGGACTTAGCACACCAAACTACATCACTACATGAATTTTGGCTGCTTAGTGATGATGCCTTGCTTAACTATTCTAATCAGGTGTAATGCCCGTCCATGTCTTATCATGAATTGTCTTATCATGTCTATGCCAGCTTTAGGATAGCGTGGATATGTCTCGTTTTTGATTGAATATAAGAATTTTAAACATATTGATTGGGTGGGCTCTCTGCTTGTGTACCAGAGTTTGATTCAACCAATTTTGTAAATGTCGCGATCGGTGATGTGCAGCCGGAGCTTTTGTGTTCACTTCTGAAATCGTTATATTCTTTTGGTCCTGTCGTCAGAAAAGTAATCCCCAGGGAGACTGATAAATGGATCACGTGCAGTAATGCCAAGCTGGCAATGCTCCTTACAAATTATGCATACTCGACTTGTCAATCTACTGCACCAGTTGAGGAAGCCCAAGAAAACTATTCGTAAGGAAAGAAAAAATATTTTATCAACTTGTTTGTGGGCATGGACTCTTCTCCTATGTGGAGGATGTTAAGAAGGTCGGATTACATTAAGAGGAATGATTCTCTGTTTAGATTCGGTGTAAAGTAGGTGAATGATCATTTTCTAGAAGCTGTTGCCAGTTGATAGTGAACTTTGGACAAATCTGAATTTCCAAAATTTCACAAAATTAAATCTAGATCAAGCGGTGATGATGAAATTCCTATTCTCTTCATCAAACTTATCTTTTTGCATATTGCTAATGTTAATTGTGTATTGGCTCAGTCCGTTTTTTCCTTGAAGTAGAAGAAGATTGGATTGTTGTGCCTATACCTAAAGTTAAAACTGTCCATTCTATTGATCATTTGAGACCTATTTCAATTCTTCCGGTTATTTCCAAAACTAAGACTTATCTCACCATCCCAGCATGCGTTTCGTCGGGGGCATCGCACTACGAGCCTATTAATAAACTTAAAGGATACTATTAGGAGTAATGTGAACGGTTCTCGCATGACGTCTCTGGTAGCTTTGTATTTATCGAAAGCATTCAACAATATCAATCACCTAAGATTTATTATGAAGCTAGCTGGGCAGGTTGGTTTTTCTAAATCAGCATGTAAGCTGGTGTACTCGCAATTCACTGGGAATTTATTCGACTACCTGTCGGGTATATGGCGGAGTACTCCAAGGTTCTGTACTGGGGCCAGTGCTTTTCATGTTATATGTTAATGACTTGCCTGGTCTTCTGCTAGTAATTTTTGTGAGCCTTATCCATTTGCAGATGATATATTTCTTTTATTTGCTAAAGAGAGTTGGCGATTGGAAGGTGCTGCAGGAAATTATCAATGAGAGTCTACGACAACTTTTGAAGTAAAGCTATGGCTATGCTTTTTGGGAATGCGAACCATATCCTATATTGAAATTGTTGACTTACATGAGTGCTTAGGTACATATATTGGCAATAACGTCACCTTTGAGAAACATATAGAATTCGTTCAAGGAAAAGTTGTGGGTACCTTACGACCTATTTATTCCAATAGTACCTATTTGCCGCAAGTCCTGTATGGGCTGGAAGAGGTTGCTGGTACGACTGCTGGTAACTTTTTTAGGCTTCGTCGAATTGTAAATTCTATGGTACACTATGTGTATACTTTACGTGACAGCGAGCATGTGCCACTATGTTATGCAGTTCTTGGGATGTCCTTTTGCAACATTCTCATTACGGCGTAGTCTTGTGCATTTTTATCCTGTAGTCAAATATGGCCTGCCTCTTAATCTATGCTGTGAATTTTTCATGAACTCCGCTAAAAATCCACAGGCCTATGCCTTTGACTAGATGCAGTTGGTTTAAGAAATCTTTTTTGACATACTGTGAACTAGGGTTTGTCAGCGATTCTCAAAAAAAAAAAAGAAAAAAGTAGAAGCAAAAAGAAGGAATGCTACCACTATGGGACTTAGTGCTTAATAATTTTAATCTTATTGTCGAAACTATTTTCTATGGCTGGGGAGCCAAATTGCTCACGGCACACTATATGGGACACTTCATTAATTTCAAATTGTAACGTGTCAGCGGTAAATCGTGATTTTTTTTGTTTATGTTATTGGATAAATGGATTTATTGATTAACGCACTTTATGTACTGCCTTGCGCTTATTGAATTTTTATTCTCTCATGATGAAGTTTAGAATATCATTAGTTGCATATGCCTAGTGTTAACTTTAAACTTTAACGACTCAGTGCGAATTGTACTGTGTGTTAGCTGTAGCCACTTCAATACATTAAATTGGCCCTTGAAAGGCTTTATGTTGTTTTCTAAATATATGTAAAAAAAAAAAATAAAATAAATAGATATAGAAAACACAGAAAACTCAAAAGGCTTTCATTATAGTGTCTCTTCAGAATTTTATTTATATTATGTACACACCAAAGGTTTCGCGAAACGCGGATGGGGATTTTGAATACTTATAAGATATAAAATTCTAAAAAACTTCGCCGTTTGTCTTTATTCTTACGGCGGCTCTGATTTATATATATAATGCACGCCTCGAAAAATTCAAAAATTGTAACTTGCATCTTAAGCAAGCACTGATCTAAACTGTAATACAGTTATTTCCCTTGCACATCCGAAATTTCAATGCTGAAATGTTCTTTACACATTTGAGAAAATACATTTCGATTTTTGTAATGTAGTTTGCCTTAAGCATTTGCCAAAGGTGAATACTGCCTTCTCGCTTATTATTATTATTTTTTTTTTTTATTTCAAATATTTACTCCATTTCCGTTTCTCCATGTGTTGTCTGCCGAAAATAGAATAACAGTCTCTTCCCCCATTGACCCGTTACTATCTAGCATTGTACAGATTTACTCTTTGTTATAAATTTCTTTCCAACACAATTTAATTTCGTTAACACGTGTTTGCATAAGACATCAAGAAGCGTAAGAAGAAGTAGATTAATGCCAGATGCTTTTAATGTCTATATATATTACGACAAAAGCTCACTCAATAAAGCAACAATTGTTTGAGATCAGTTGCGCAATATATGAGGACTTCTTTATTAGGTTGAATTTTTGGATATTTCAAATTTCCCTTAGAAAATGTTGTTCGGGCTATCCTGCAAATTCGTCGCAAAAATTTTAAAGAGTTATACCGTGTAATCCAATTCGCGTGTTTACTATTAAGGAATTGTTTTTCGTATTTAATCTGAAGTTTTCATTCTGGCTCCAATGCTGCCATGCTGATAAACATTTACCGTAATTTCCTTCTCACCGGAAAACATAAATAAGAGATTTACTACCATTTTTCTTGAGCTTCTTGTTTCAACTAAGGAATTTATTATAGGCATAACTATTTTTTAAACACAATTTTATGTTAGTTGTAACTTAAATGGCCGTGAATTGTGTTTGATTGTGACTCTGCAGCTTTTATTAACGTCATAACAGAACGTCACTACACCTCACAACAAATGAGCTTTATGCATATAAATAATAAACAAACAAATAGTAGTTATTTAGATGAAGCGGTAACGGCTAAACGACAAACCGACACTAATCTCATGTTCGAGTCCAAAATATTGTTATTCACCTTGATGCTAAACTTTGGCAACGCTAGTCGCAATGCAAAAATGGAATCAAATGTATATATATTTACAAATCGAAATGTATTCATCTTTGTTTGACTGCAAAAAGTCGCCATTCTATACGTAAATATTTACTATTTATACTAAGCTATGTATATGCTTTTATAAACACCAGCTAAAAGATAACAAAAGCTTACGGACAAAAGAAGAGAGAAAGAGCACGCACTGTGAAAAAGAAAAGGAGCGCATCTTGTGAAACACAAACTAGAGAAAGGAAAAACAACTGTTTTTATAAGATTTTGAATGAATAACGCGAAAGCTGCATATACATATGCTTATGAGATACAAATTTATGCACAGATTTGTTGCTGTGCTATCGGACTTTCAATGTTTAAAACGCAATAAAATATTAAGTGTATACAAAAATGTACATTACTGAAGAAACGATCTAAAAAGTAATAATAATTAAAACAAAAGTAATAAAAAGCAGAGGTAATAATATTTTAAAGAAAACAGCGAGAAAGCATAACGCGAAAAAACTTTAGCGAATCTCCGCGTATGTAAATCTGTACTTTTGAAAGCAAAAGCAATTTTGGTGAATTTTTAAAAGATAATAATTTCAAAGCTTTTCCTATTCTCGCTCTTTCTTACCGCCTTTTATTGCATTTTTAATAATCTTTTTTATGAAAAAAGAAAAAAACATTTTATAGTTTCAACGGATTCGTATCCAAAATAAAGATTTCGCCAAAAATTTTATTATTGCTCGTGTATAGACATTTTGTTTGCATGTGTGAATAACAATACAAGCATACATTATTTACATGCAAATGTGTGATTATGTGTCGGCAACTACGAACTTGGTAATCATGAATTATCAGAAAGCAAAGACAAGTAGTAGAGGGAGACTTTTTCGACAATACAGTAAATCCTGAGCGCCGCGTCTTTAATATTATCAGCGCGTTCTGCGCCCTCCTAAATGGCAAAGCAAAATTAAAATTATATTATTTGTAAATCAACACTTTTATTCATTCAATTCATTATTTATTAACTAAAGACAAACGTCAAAAGAAACGACTAATGTGCTTAGTACACGTGTTTTAATATCTGAAATAAAAATTGTAAAAACTTTATGTTTACCTCTAGGTAATCTTTATTCAGTAATAATAGTTTCTTATTAGTTAATTGTATGTAAATAAAAAAGCACGTACAGAGAAAACTCAAACCAACTGTAATGCAAAAGCAGCAACTTCCTTTTGAACATAAACATAAAGGGATAGGAAGAAAATTTTGCATGTAAACAAAACTGGAAACACAATGAAGTTATGCTATCATTGTATTCAATGGTGATTATTGATATTAATATCGGGAGCCAGTTTAATGTAAAGGTAAGACTAGATGTAAACGTCATTGTTAAAGTATTAATTAAATATAATTCATTGATACACATGGTGAAGAAATCAAAATCAAGTCATATATCAACACCAATATACAATTATGAAATTGGTTTATTTAACATCTATTCCACTCTTTTGCCGGTTAAAAGCTTAGAGTACTCAACGACGTATATGATTGGCTGATAAATATGCGCCAAGCTATTCCTATACTATAATAGAGTGATTAAAATTAAGATGGTGATATAATTTATGCAATTGTTGTAAAACTGAATACATATGCAGTGGCCCAACAAAGTCTACATTCAGTACCGAAAACTAAGGTTTTTTGTATTAAAAACTGCATTTACAGGTTGAGGGTCCAAAAATATATTTCTAGACACAAAATTGCATATTAAGCAACACTTCAAAGATTCTTTTTACGTAAGACCAAATTATAATCAAAAAATATACATTAATCCCATAAAAACCACAAAAAAGTTTACACAGTGCGAAAACATGGCACTAGAAGGTTCAAAAACAAAACATCTTTAGTTAATGGTAGTTAGTTTCTTGATATTTTTGACATTTTAAGGAAAAGAAATAAAGGAATTCTCTTTAATAGATAAATTATTATTTAAATGTACGAAAACCTACATATAAACTTTATTGGGCTACAGTATATAATTGTTTACATACTTTTTGACAAACTGAATACAAACTTTGCTTATAGTAAATATAAAGTCTGAATTTGGTGTCATGAGAGTTTGAATGGATATGTTTTTTGAATTTAGTGGCATGAGAGAGTCTGAATTTAACACAGAGACAGTTTAATTTGCGTTTAAAAATGCGTACTTCAAAAGGTATATATATTTTTATAGACGAAACCAGCAAGACGAACAGCTGTAAACATTGCAAAGCTGTTTTTATAGGGTTATAAAATTTCTGCTCACATCTAGCGTATGATTACAAAGAACAACGATAATGCAAAACGCTCAATTTCTACTAAAAAACGCATAGCTATAAACCAAGGGGTAAGAACAATGCCTAGCGGTAAAGTATTGGATTCATGGCATGTTTGTGATGTTCAAAAATTCTCAAACACTAGATATTTTCTTCATCTCCATTACCAACGAAGTCATACCTGTCTGTCTGTCGGCTTAAATCTCTGTACAGAAATAAAATAAAACTTATAAATAAATTTTAATACGAAATTTCAAAATGATGTCAAGTATTAAGTTTATATGTGTAAGCATTTATGTGTAGGAGTTGGAAAAATGCATCGCAGACGTCACGAAGTTTATATAATTCTTGTGTATTATGAAGTCAAGGTGACAATATAGAAGAAAAAACTTGCATTTAAAATTTTTTGTCACTATTCTGAATGGAAAGCCAGCACCGTTATTGTACGAGCTTGATTGCGAAATAAAACACTAACGATTATCGTGTTTCCCTATTTTTAAAAATTTAAAACTAGACTTTCTAGCTAAAGGCTTAAATGGGTCTTATAAAATTTCTCAGCAAAACTTCATCCCGAATTAAAAAAAGGTCACCTTAATTTTCTCGAAAAATATTTATTTACTCATCAATATCTACTTTGTCCCCTTCAAAGTAATCTTCCTTAGATATAAAACGCCTGTGACATTTTTTGTAATCATCGAAGCATTTCTAATATGCGCTTTTCGGGATGCCTTTGCGTTAGAACGTACAAATCGAGCAAGAAGTAAAAAGAATCACGAAGACTGATGAATTACACAATAAATTCGTTATTATTATTAATGTATATGTGCGTAGTCAGGTCTGTTTTTTTTTTCATATTGGTTTAGAATACAAACTCGTGCTAAAAGGAATTACCGTGTTCATTGAAGGAAATCAATAGGCTCGCATAGAAATTTTTCTCTACTTGTGTTCTATGTTGCAATACATATAACTTAAATATCAAACTCCATAATAAGAGAAAATTTTGTATGGCACATCTTAAGGTTTAGGCACTCCCTACTATAATTTGGTGTTTTAATTGGCGCACTTTGCTTTTAAGATTATAGAATCGTACCTAGCTCTCTTACCCGGTTGTAAAAAAAAATAAAGACACGCTTCCATAGTTTGAAGAGTAAAAATAAGAAAATCGTTGCAGTTGTAAAAAACAAACGTAACCTTTGAGTAGTAAAGGAAACCAACACAAACGTAAACAAACAAGAGGACCTGAAGCACAAGAATAGGCAAATTTACAAATAATTTCCTGTATAAGCCGGAAGTTTATATCGTCAAAATAAAAAAGGTTTAAAATAATAGAATATAAATATAAAATTGGGCGAGTTGTGTGCTTGCAATAAGATAATCATCACTTATTCCTCTTTTTTTTTATTTTGCAGTATAAAATGTAACATTTATCTGCTGTAGTAAAATAATGAACTCTTCAAGCCTGGTATGACCGAAAGATTCCACGCTGTCAACGTATTTAAATTCGAAGCCCTTACGAGCGAGCAAAGATCTTATGGATATAGGACTTAATGCGCAAGAGATTTTCTATTGTTTAGTTTAAGAAAGATTTTGTCAAATTTGGAACGTGAAAAGCGCTCTCTAGTAGCCACATCTAATCTTTCTTACGTCTCGCCTCTTATTTGCTTGAAAAATTCTACAATTTCAATTCACTAGAGATGTTTTTGGAAAGTGATTTGAGAAGTAGAATCTAGCCACACATTCAATGATAATATATGTTGCAATATCACAAAGTTTGTGCCGATGTACACCCCGAAGCCATAATGCAACAAATTCGGATCTACTATTGTGAATAAATTCAAAGCAATATATTAAGTATATTACACGGCCATTTCAATGAAAACGTTAAAGATTACAATTTGCCGAAAACGTTATTGAATTTAAAAACATTTGCCTCTAATAACTCTGTGGTTTTAAACCGTCTTAAGGTGCATAAATTTAATTTTAGGAAGCTAATTGATTAAGTTAATGTTACCAAAAACTAGCAATGTATTTGGTAGCAGATGACATTGCCTTTGAGATAATTTTTAAGGCAACGTCAATTATTGAAATAAATACATTCCCCTTTTAATTTCAACATTCATCATTCATTTTACGTTAACGATCTAGTGATCTACCAAGTCAGTATTCAACTGGTTTGATAGTAATAAATCTTGACAAAATAAAAGCCACCATTACAGCGGCACAAACAAAACAGAGCGCAAAAATATAAAAAGATTCTTCTGTAAATATATCCGTGAAAGCTGGGATATCGCCGTAGATTTGTTCGATAACTGCCAATGTGCCTTTATGCTTACGCGCCATTTTTTACGTTTTTATTTTTATTACTTGTATCTCTTAACGGCGAATGTTCTTTCAGGCAAATTTTATCGTCTATCCTTTTTTTTGAATGCTTTTGCTGCAGGTTTGGTAACTGCTGATAATTTGGCTTCTTCCTCTGGAGCCAAGACCGATAAGTATTTGTTACACAACTGTAAAAGTTCCAGAGTGTTTAAGTTACTGCTCAGAAATTGGATATCTTTCACCTTCAAGTGTTCTAAAATGACAAAAAGAAAAAAATATATTTATTTATAGCCGCATAGAAAGCTTTTTAGTAGGGTTTATTTACCTTGAGCTGATTCGATTAAGGAAAATTTAATCTTGGGTTGCTGGCGGTTACATACAACTTCAGTTTTTAGCAAGCAATTCGGATTGCTCTGTGTCACCCGCGGAACCGACAACAGAAATAAAAACTCCCTGAAATGTATTGACATAAATATTAAACTTGTATTTTTTTTTTTAATTTCAGTGTTAGTTTCGCTTGTTTGAAGTTTGGCTGCGATTGCAAAAGCTTCAAACTGACGCCAACTCCGACGAAAATGTCAACGGAGCGTGAGCTGGCTCCAGCTCAGCTTCATGCTATGACGTTTCCTGATATTGGAGACGCTTTGCAAATAACGAAAGCCGTAGGAGTCATTAGTAAATATGGTAAGTAAATCTAATTTTGAAAGCCACTTCTTTGTATTATCAAATTCTCTCGTCTGATGTACGAATTTCAAAGGAGAATGTATAGAAATCAATGGGTGGTGTACGAATTTGAGAGGAGAATGTATAGAAATCAATGGGTGGTGTACGAATTCGAACGAAAAACACATGCATTTAAATCACTTCTTTATAATGTTTCACCTTCCTCTTGTATTTTCATCTGCTTACCTCGTTGACTTAACGTCTGCTGCAAAGGGGTCAAAAGTAACTGTTACACGTTTTACTCCTTTTAAATTAATTCTCTTTAATTCCTTTCCGATTGCCGAAACAATACCAGAAGAACGTGTTAAAGTTCCACTGTAGTATATAGACATAACGTTTTTAGAAAATTTTGGTTATATTATGAGAGGACTTTTGCCTAGTGTTGTTTAGCGTAACAATTTATTTTGTAAAGGAATGATTGCTTTACACGGGCGAACGTTTAAAAAGTGTTGCCAAATTGACGTTTTAGAATTTTAAACTTTTCGCTATATGTTCGCAAGTCATTTTAAGTAAATACTGCAATGTTGCCAGTCCTGTCTTCATATTATAAAAGAAAGAGCGTTCAAAACTCTAGTGCTTTCTCACATCAATTTGCGATAAATTTGCATAATGTATTCGGTTTAATAAGAATGATTGTGCTGTATAAACCTTCACAAAATTTCCTACACAAACTGAATAGAAAAGGTTTTGCGAAAGCTTTAAATCTAAGGAAGTTAACAATCGACACAAGTACGCATATTCCGATGTGACATTGATTAGGATTTCGTAGTCGGTATCCATTGTGCAGCATTCTTACATATAACAAAAGCAGATCCAGCTAATCTCGTCTCGTAAAGTGATGCATTCAAATGCACAATAAATCTGAAGATATTTAAGTTGCTCTCGATAACAAATGAAGCTTGCGGAGGAAGAAACCGGTTTAAAGAAAATTAAAAGCATTTATTGAAGTGATTCTTAGATATTTAATTAATAGTGATTTTATTTCAAAGTGAAAACCACTAATTGTGCCTAATATTGTGTTCTCTAAACAAATCATCGCCTTTAAATAGAAAAGGAATACATACACACACATTAAATTCGAAGTGTGATAACAAATTCGTTTTGCATTTGCCATACCAACAAAAGAAAACCCAAACAAGAAACAAAAAATAAGTCAACAAAAAGTGATAGAAAAAAGGCTGAACATCATTTAATAAAAAAATTCCTAATTAAATAAACATGTATCCTGTCGGTCAACGTAAGTAACAAAAACACAAAATGCCATTCATCAAGTATTAGTATAAAACGTTATATGTATGTGAGTGAAACGGTTTCATATGTTACAACATTTTTGTGTATTTAAGTATTCTCTTTTGGTGTTCTAATTCGTAGTACATTAAACAATGACATTAACACTGCACTATTGCTGCCCGAAGCCTATTCTACAACAAAATGCATAAACATTTTTCTATGTTCTAAAGATATACAGATTTTACCTAAAAAAAATCTAATCTTAAATAGTAAAAATACAACTTTGTCCTGTCTGTTCTATTGGTGTAGCTCCAAATTCTCATTGAAAGAAAATTTCGATTTCAATGTCCTCTCGCCGCAAACTAGGTCATTGACTCTTGGCATGCCAAATATTAGAGTGGTTACCTAAATTTTTTACCATCAAAGACTTCAAAACATAATGTGGGATATTCAGTCCGAAAATGCGCGTAATGGCTGGTTTGGCGGTTACGCAATTGATCTTGATGTTATTTTATAAACTTCCTGATAGATACGGTACTTTTAGAAATATATATAAGAAAATTAAATTAAAAGCGCCTTGTTCAAATTTCTTACTAAGCGCGAGAAACCAACGCGTCTAACTAGGAAAGACAATTTTTTCTAAAATATATCCATGTGGGCTTTGATATAATTCTTAGCTTTATCCTATGCCACAATTTATTTTCTTCTAAGAAGTAATCGAACGTGTGGGCAAAATAAAACGACCGTTTGAACCGTTTCACTTCAACAGTTTTTTCCTTGTTGAAAAATTTCTTTAAAATGCGAATAGTAATAGGGCTCTCATTCTGGTTGGCGATGTGTACATAGCCTTATCGTATCCCATTTTACGAGCTTGAACATCCTTGCAATTGTTTTGAAACTTTCAAAAAATGACCAATAAACCAGATTAGAATAGTCACTCGATATGATATAAAATAGTATGTATTAGTAGGTAATTGTGCCACAATTCCCCGCATTTCATGCTGTAATTTGCATATAAAATTGAAGAAATTCATAAAAAGCACAAATTCTTTCTAATGCTCCGTAAACTAGTATCAAGGATTGCTTGCATAACTTAATATTATATTGCGTTCCTGCGGATTAGTTTCAATGTGAACTTGCAAACGTTGTAATATATACAAGGTAAATTGTATTGGAAAAGGCTTGATGTCTGCTCTGTGTTAAAGTTCATTCGCGATGTTATTATAACCGAATTTTACGACATGGATATTTCAAAAAGTGAAAAGGCTTATGAGATATTTTACGGACGTCACCAATCAATATTGGCATGGTAATTGGCGGTTCGCGTTTAAAACGCAGAAACACAGTTTGAAGTGTAAATTATTGTAGCATCACAAAAACTGAGATACAGACACTGAAAAATTGGAGAAAATCGAACATATTGTGTGTGTTGGCTGACGTAAAATAAAAACGCATATTATTTAGATTATGATTGATTGTGTATTTGTTTTTCTTCCTTATTTTACATCGAGATTTTCCTTTTTAATTATAGACTCACAATGGACACCTACACCCACTAGGCCACAGAGCCCTTCTCAAGTGCAGACTAGCTTCGAAACATTGACATGTAAATTAAAAATTCTAAATTGTAAAATCTAACATTGGAAAATTATATATTGGTTTTTGTCTTCCTTTTATATTATTCTACTTACGTTTTCTCTAATATTAAATTTTACTAACAATACTCCAAAACTTATTTTTTGTGTTAAAGGAAATAAATTCGTATTCTACTAACTTCCTTCGATTACTAACATAGAATCTAGCGTTTTGTTAAACTCATGCTACATTAGCTAATCTAAAAAAGTTCCTAAACTTCCTAAAATTTGTCCATAGTGCTTTTCGTTTGAAATTATTACAAACAATTTGTTTCGATCTAAACGAATTATTTGTTACTGTTATCATTAAATATAATTTGAAAAGCATGTCATGAAGCCATAGTTTCAAAAAAAATTGAAATGAAAAATTGTTAAATTTTCAGCACCACCAGCTCCTGGTTCATCTGTGAATCCCACCGCTGTAACCAGCCCAAGTGCTTCAAATGTGGCAGTAGGTGGCGCGACTGTGGGTGGTCCCGCTGGAACACAGTCGGCCGTGGCGTCAGCGTTAGGTGCCACGTCCACAGTGGCGGCAGCGGCGGCGGCAGCTACTTCCACCACACAGCCTGAACTGCCAGTATTTACATGCCCTCGACGACCCAATTTAGGCCGAGAAGGTCGCCCAATTGTTTTGCGTGCCAACCATTTCCAAGTAAGCATGCCACGCGGCTATGTCCACCACTACGACATTAACATACAACCTGATAAATGCCCACGTAAAGTGAATCGAGAAATTATTGAGACAATGGTTCACGCGTACAGTAAAATTTTTGGGGTTTTAAAGCCAGTATTTGATGGTCGTAACAATTTGTACACCCGGGACCCGCTACCTATTGGTAACGATCGCCTTGAATTGGAGGTCACACTTCCGGGGGAAGGCAAAGATCGTATATTTCGTGTTACTATCAAATGGATGGCTCAAGTTTCTTTATTCAACCTCGAAGAGGCTCTGGAAGGTCGTACGCGTCAAATACCGTACGATGCCATATTAGCTTTGGATGTGGTCATGCGACATTTGCCTAGCATGACTTATACTCCAGTTGGTCGCAGTTTTTTTAGTTCGCCTGACGGTTATTATCATCCGTTAGGGGGTGGTCGTGAGGTATGGTTTGGATTCCATCAAAGCGTACGCCCTTCTCAGTGGAAAATGATGTTGAATATTGACGGTAAGCTTATTGTTTGCACTGCACAAGCTTCCATATCATATTCGTATTTTCAGTTTCGGCAACGGCTTTCTACAAATCACAACCAGTTATTGATTTCATGTGCGAAGTTTTAGACATCAGAGATATAAATGAACAACGAAAACCGTTAACAGATTCTCAGCGTGTTAAATTTACTAAGGAGATTAAGGGTCTAAAAATTGAAATAACCCACTGTGGACAGATGAGGCGTAAATACCGCGTTTGTAACGTTACACGACGACCAGCACAAATGCAATCGTAAGCTTTCTAGAACAGGTGTAAGGTAAGAAGTACACACATTCATTTGTTTCTCACTCACAGATTCCCTTTACAATTGGAGAATGGCCAAACTGTGGAGTGTACGGTAGCGAAATATTTCCTCGATAAATATCGCATCAAGCTACGTTTCCCTCATCTGCCATGTTTGCAAGTAGGCCAAGAACACAAGCACACCTATTTGCCTTTAGAAGTATGTCACATTGTTGCAGGCCAAAGGTGCATTAAAAAATTGACCGATATGCAAACTTCCACCATGATTAAGGCAACTGCTCGTTCGGCTCCAGATCGTGAACGGGAAATCAATAATTTAGTCAAGAGAGCAGATTTCAATAACGATTCGTATGTTCAAGAATTCGGACTAACGATTTCCAACTCAATGATGGAAGTAAGAGGACGAGTTTTGCCACCGCCCAAATTGCAATATGGGGGCCGAGTCTCCAGCATGACTGGTCAAGTGAGTATAAATCCTTGCCGATGCTACAGTGTATGCATATGCTAGAGAGAGCAGAAAAATCCGTTTAACCAAGTATTTATATCTGTTATAATTTTAATCTCAATTCGTTTAGATAACGAATTTTATGTCTTTTTTGATAATTGCTTTTACCCAAGTTAAAACACCGTATGTCGGTTACTTTGTGTATCACTGTTCGTATCGTTTGTTAAAGATGTGTGTGTGTTGTGCTTTGTGTTTGTTAGTTACAGAATAGTATCTTTGTGGCTTAACCTTCAGAGTATAAGAAAAGTCTTTAAGTGGGATAAAAATGTTTTAGCTATTTTTGTTCAAAATTTTAGCAACTCTTCCCCCCACAAAACAAAGTAAGTTTGGCGTCACCAAATCAAGGTGTTTGGGACATGCGGGGTAAGCAGTTCTTTACAGGGGTGGAGATACGTGTATGGGCTATAGCTTGTTTTGCTCCGCAGCGCACAGTGCGTGAAGATGCTTTGCGTAATTTCACCGCTCAATTGCAAAAGATCTCGAACGATGCTGGCATGCCGATCATTGGCCAACCATGCTTCTGCAAGTATGCAACAGGACCCGATCAGGTGGAACCAATGTTTAAATATCTAAAGCAATCTTTCACAGCTTTGCAATTAGTGGTTGTGGTCTTGCCTGGTAAAACACCAGTTTACGGTAAATATTGGAAGCAGCATAGTTGTAACCGGTGAACATTTATTATATTTGGAAATTTTACAGCTGAGGTTAAGCGTGTAGGCGATACCGTCTTGGGTATGGCAACCCAATGTGTCCAAGCCAAAAATGTGAATAAAACTTCTCCGCAAACGTTGTCAAATTTGTGTCTCAAAATAAATGTAAAGCTTGGTGGAATCAATTCTATTTTGGTACCATCCATACGCCCAAAGGTGTTTAATGAACCAGTAATATTTTTAGGAGCTGATGTCACGCATCCGCCCGCTGGTGACAATAAAAAACCTTCGATTGCAGCTGTTGTCGGTTCAATGGATGCTCATCCTTCACGTTACGCTGCTACAGTGCGCGTTCAACAACATCGCCAGGAAATTATCCAGGAGCTCAGTAGCATGGTGCGGGAATTGCTGATAATGTTTTACAAATCGACAGGTGGTTACAAACCTCATCGCATTATTTTGTATAGGGATGGTGTATCGGAAGGGCAATTTCCTCATGTTCTACAGCATGAACTGACAGCAATAAGAGAGGCTTGTATTAAGTTGGAAGCCGAATATCGTCCGGGCATAACATTTATTGTCGTTCAAAAAAGGCATCACACTCGCTTATTTTGCGCTGAGAAGAAAGAACAAAGTGGCAAGTCTGGGAATATACCTGCTGGTACAACAGTAGATGTGGGCATTACCCATCCAACCGAATTCGATTTTTATTTGTGCAGTCATCAAGGCATACAGGTAATAATGGAAAGTTCTTTTATTGAGCACTGTAATTACATAAAGAAACACGTCTAGGGCACTAGTAGGCCATCTCACTATCATGTCTTATGGGACGACAATCACTTCGATTCCGATGAGTTGCAATGTCTAACATATCAACTTTGTCACACATATGTACGTTGCACCAGATCTGTGTCAATACCCGCACCGGCTTATTATGCTCATCTTGTGGCTTTCAGGGCAAGGTAAATAACTATGCAGCTTATGAATATGAATATATAAATTCTTTGTGGAATTTCAGGTACCACCTTGTTGAAAAAGAACACGATTCTGGAGAAGGTTCTCATCAAAGCGGATGTTCAGAAGATCGTACACCTGGCGCCATGGCAAGAGCCATAACAGTTCATGCAGACACAAAAAAAGTTATGTATTTCGCCTAAAAAATAAAAACTTCAAATTCATTACGCAGACCAAACATGTTCATAAGAAAATGAAAGGAAGAAGAAGCTTCGTCAAATTAACAGAAACACAAATTTCGAATATTAATCTACACAATTATAGACACAAAGCAAAAGTGACAGCGACACTTTTCAAAGGATAGAACGCTAGAAGACAAGTCTTTTAATTTAAATATCAATCTTAAAAGTGAAAAAGAAAAACAGTAAATTTAAATCACCTATAAGCTTTAGTTTAAGCGAAATTAATAACTTTGTGTAAGTAAATATTTTTTACAAAAACTGAAAATAATGCTCTCGCCTTATTTTATATCCCTTTTGCTTTTAATATTCTTAGTAACACTAAGTTTTTTAAAGGGATCAAATTATGGAGAACAAGTACAAGCAAACGAGTGTATTCTTTATTGCTGTAACTTTTATTTATTACTTTTTCTTGTAACTTTAGTTCGTTGTTGAGAATATATATTTTTTTACTTATATTATGTATTATTTTATTTATACATTTTTTTTCTTCCTTAACGATGAACTATGGTATAACGTAATTAAACAGATTTAAACAGAGCAGCTTGTGATTTTGGAGTTACTCAACTATATTTGTCCGTCTGGTAAGAGGCGTTTAAATTTTGAAGAAGATCGAAATATACTATATACTATATATCTTCAAAAGCCGATAAATTTTTTTTACACGGGAAGTAAACCTAATGCAAGTTTTCATTATATACGTGTATAAATCGTTCAATTTCACCCATTTAGGTGCCTACAATTAAAAACAATGTATTTTGATACTTAGATGTGTAGTGGTTACACAAATCTTCAACGATAGATAAAAATAGAATTCTTATATTTTTTCCATTATTTTTTATTATCATGTTTCTCGAGCGCGTATATATTATTAGATTTTCTTTGAACTCAAAATCGTCAGATATATTATTAAAAGAATGTTTTAAAAAAATTCTGTAATTCTCAAAACACAATTTGATTTAAACGAAAGTTGAGTAAAAAATCTCATCAAAAATATTGAGTAAGGGATGCTTACGTTGTCGACGAACATTTATTTCAACCATCACCAAAACAATTTACATTTATAAATTTTTCTTTAAACTCAAACATCTTTTCCGTAACATTAAATTGGTGCTGCTTTCTTCTATGTTAAGGTGACGAACAAATAGTTACTTTTAACGGTTTGTTTGAGATGAACAATTTCAAAAAAGTATGAAAAGTGAGAAAATAATTCAATAAACAAATATTGTGGCCACTGGCGTCCACGACCAAAACTTATCTTCCCAGTCGATAGTTACGTCACTATCACTTTTCTGCTCGTAAATGATCAAACAGACATACAAGGAAGGTTTCTTATTTTCTCCAATGCATAGCTTAAAAAATTTTTCTTCCTTCCATTTCATTTTGGTGGAGATTAAGTAATTTAAAATACGCACTTGCGTATGCACGAACGAAGAAAACAGAATATGTATTTCCATTTTCTTTCGATAAAGACACAGTTCAAGTTAACATTTCGTTTTCCAATTTTAATAAGTAACAAAAGATCAGAAAGGATCATTGAAGGAAAATAGTAATTATAATTTAAAAAACACTAAAAGGTAAAAAAAGGAAAATTTATCTTCAAAGAATAACATACACATACATAAACTCCAATTTTATAGCTAAGAAGAGGAGAATGTATTACATTTGTGTTTTACGTTGTAGTAGCTAACAGCACATCTTCGATATCCGTAATTTAATCTGTTTTCGCTATCAAAAGCCTCAAAAGGAACATTTGAAAACGTTATTCGGTACTATTTCGAAATGTTTTGAAATTTGAGAAAATTATTTGTCCAAAATATCTCCTTTGTTGTTAACGACTAAGGGCCTTCATTGTTTCGCCTTTGTACAGAGGTCATATATTAAATATTTGCATGTATAAATGGATTTCGAGATTAATTGGCCACTATGCAAAACTTGTTCTAAAGCGAACTTAAATTTTTCATGTTTTGCCGCATATGCTAATTTCATTTACTTTTTATTCGATAGAATTAGTTTAGATGAAAGCGAAATATGTTTATTTACTCTAATAAGAATTCATTACAAAAACTTTTCAACAACACAAGGGATTTAATCTTAATGTAACGTTAGAATTTTTTTAATTTAAGAAAAAAATATATATATTTTAAGTTACTAGTTTTCTGATGAATCCTTTATAAAACTGTAATAAGATGAATCATGGGAGCTTTATTTAAACCATTTATTTACTTCTTATATGAAAGATGTATCAACAAAACAAACAAGGATATATAAAAATCTAATTCTAAAGAAACTTTAAATCATTGAAAGGGGCGCAAGCAAATCACAACAATACATTAGTATTATTGAAAGTATCTTATAGGGATATATAAGCCCTTCTGCGTTCTCCTAACGCAGCAAAGCAATAAGTCGAATTATTTAAATAATAATAATAATAACTAGAAGTAAAATGAACAAACACGGTTTCTTACCCCGACAAAATTTGCGACAAACATAATCGTTTAAGATAAAAAAAAATTCAAATGCTTTATTTTAAATGTATACATTTGTGTAACTTAACAATATATTATTATTCAATTAGTCTATGCATTGTGAGCTTAAGGTAGGAACTTATCGAAAAGCTTTAATTTTTAATTTTTTTAGAGAAGTTTATTTCCAAAAGCTATAATCAATTAAAAACTATATGGATTAGAAAGGCAGTAAGATTATTTAACTTGACATAGTCGAAACAATAAAAAAAAAGAATAACGATTTCCTGTTTATTGTCATGCAACATTTTCATATTTTTCAGTAGAGTATACAGCAAGGATAGATGCATCCGAGAAAGTATTTCAGTTAAAAAAGTTTTTCATATTATTAACCAACTACACGTAGAATAAAAAATATTTTTTCTAAGAGAATTGTTAGGCTACCTGATTTACGAATAAAGCGAAAAGTAGTCGAAATTTATTTTACATCTTTTTTTATATTCATCATAGAACTCATTCTTAATTGTGCATTGAAATTATGTTTACCGTAACTTTTTACTTTCGTTTCGTTTAGGTTGGCAATCAGCTAGATCGCTTTAACATTATAATAATTACGAAGGTGATGCTCACTCTTCTTGTTAGTACTAATCTTTCTATTAAATTGAAAGCGAGCATGCGCTGAACCATACGATGCGTCTTTCATCAGTGAAAGTAGTTTTTTGCGAACATTTATGAACTTCATAGCATCCTTAGCTATTACAAGATTTTTCATTACATTTTAATTAAAAACTTCAGATAACTCCGGTAAATAAATAGCTAAGTTTATAACTAATCAAAAAGGCCCTCTAATTATCCTGCGTAAAAACCATGTGAATAGGTCTACTAGAAAAATCATTGCTTTTTAGATATTTTTTCCCTTTAGGTGATGGAGTAAAGAAGGCTCGTCTTAAGGCGAATCTATTTTCGTTACTTGTTTTCTTAATTATATTTATATTAGTGCCTTTTAAGATAGTTTCTTTTGAACACTTTTTTGTTTGAAGTAAGGTTTCAAGTTTCCCATTAAAATTTTGTTATACAATGTGAGCCTAGCATGTAAACTAACTGATTTTTAAATGTTTTTCCAAATTAACAATTGTATTTTATCTTAAGGCACTCTTTCTTTTTTTTCAGTAAGTACAAAATGTAAAATGCTATGAAATGAAAGCTACATCTTTCTTTTTTAAAAAAAAACTTCTAAGATTTTAAGCCGGGAATATTGTCTTAGTTTTAAACACAGGCAGAAATTTAACTGAATTATAATGCACATGTACATGTGAGTATATGTTAAGTACACACAAAAACACACACATGCATTAAATATGTAAATACATGCAATCTAGATTAATTAATTAAATTTGTAAAATGATTTGGGAATTATTGCAACTGTAAGTGATTGTTCGAATTAATCAATTTTTGATAAATTGTATGTAGTTTTCTTTAAGAATAAAACACGTGCTGTCAGTTCATAATAATTTTTCTCTTACACACCATAATAAATAGTTTTAGATATTAAAATTTTTGGATTTGCGAATATATAAACATTGTGCAAAAGTACTAAGTTTCTAAGTACTAAGGTTCAATAAATGTCGATGTAACTCCACTTATACTCCGACCTTCAATGTTTTAAAAAGTAAAAATAAAATACGAACATATTGCTTATTGGAGGGTGCTATTATAATTAATTTAGCCCAAAGAAATATTTTCTAAGACAAAAGAATTGCAATGAGCACCTGGAACCAAGATTGTCAGCTCTTCATTTCTTAAGCGTAGACTAGATAGTCTAGTCGCCTTAGCGTTAGGTTTACTCCACCAGCCAATTCAGCATAAGAAAGTCAATAATTAAATGTTATAGATTGGTTCTTGGTAATGTAAAGCAGAAAATATATATATTTGACACACATCCCTTCTTGCTATTTTGCTACAAATGTGATGTTGTTTACGTATTTTTACGAAAATTCGTCAATTTGACTGATAATTTTTGAGAATGGACACGTTCGCAAAAATGAAGATGGAAAGTGAAATTTAGCAAAAACATTGCCTTACCGGTTAAGAAAGCGAGGTAAAAAATTCGCGCGATTTGTTCACACACAATGACAGAGAAACTAAAACAACCTCAGAGAAGGCTGACAATTTTTTCATATATCCGTCTATAACTTTCGATCCCGTCAAAATCTCTTTCTGCTACTCAGCAGAACCGCGAATGCTCGGTGAGAAAATTGTCTCGACCGGTATACTAATGCGAGCACTATTTTTTATACTCATATTGTCATAATGTTTGCAACACCCAAAAGGAAGCTTCAGAGACACTATAAAGTGTTCTTGCTGGAAATTCTGAATTGGTTAAGCCATGTCCGTCCGTCTGTGTGGTGTGTGTTGTCAATACTGGTCGCAAAAATGCAGATTTCGACTTCAGATTGGTCAGAGCAAAAGTCGATAGTGGAGCGTAAACTGAAAGCAAATCTGTTTGCACAAAAATTTATGGTCATTTATTTGCTCATTACTTAAAAATTATAAAACATAGAAACCTGCAATTTTCTACATTTACCTTACGAAACCTCTACTGTTTATATGTAAAAAATGGAAAATAATCGGCCGCACAGTTATAAGTGATTAAAATTTCTTTTCTGACTTTATTGAGGTTTTGTGCTTATTAACCATAAGATAAACAAGACAGAAAGTTTAAAACTATTTTGTACATTGCTCAAATGATTATATATTGCATGCCTAAACACGCGCCAATTCTAAAATAAATATGGGCGACGCCATGACCTCAAGGATTCATCTTTTTTAAATAATACCAGCGTTATAGGACTCAGAGAGTAGAAGGCGACAAGGTGAGTGTGTTAATTGTAAATTAATCCGTTGATGTAAATTACTTATATAGACGTCCATTGCATGTCCTTGTAGATGCCAAGGACGTCTGTACCAGTCCTATATTTTTAGTTTTGGCGAACAAAAAAAAGAAGTGTGTTTTCGCAAGCACTCAATGATTTTAAAGTGAGCGTCAACGTGTTATTTATCACATGGTAGATAAATTTTTCCTTAAAAATACCGTCCATATGGGTGTCAAATAAAAGAGACAGTGAGGATAGAATGCAAAAAGTTAAGTGTGTTAAATCTAATTTAATTATGGGCGACATTACGGCGAGGTAGGTTAATTTTGCTTAACAATACCTTTTAGTGAAGTAATAGGTGAAAGATATATTTTATCCAATTCACTTTGCAATGCGTTCACGACCGGCTCTACCGTGCAGCTATTAGATGTGAAATATTTTTAAATATTTCTTTTCAGGCGAATAAAATGACCTATTTAAAAAGAAGCAAAATTGATGGACAATGCCGCATTTTTAATAATAGTTGAACCCTGCAGTGATATGAAAATTAAAATTTTGAAGGTTGATGAAAAAATTTGGCCATTCCTGGTCTTTATGAAGGAGAGGACTATGTATAAGTAATGTCTTTTCAATCTAATTTTCCTTCATAACTAACATCTAACTATTTTACAGCTAACATAATAGTGTGCACCGCGCAATAAAAAAAGTGATAGAGAGCAACATGTCCATATGAGAAAATGTACGATATGTCGATGGGATTCCATTATTTAAAACAAAAAATTATTTTGAATGAGTGGGCTTTCCAATGTGATGCCACTAGAATTGTTTCTTTCAGAACCTCAGATTCTTTTCCAAATTATTAAGTCGATAGGTAAGCATCGCCATCAGATATGTCTCTAAGGTTATGGTTGCTACATAGAGTTAAAGATTAATTTATCTTATTTTTTTTGATTGTGCATGTTTGTTTGGTTGAAGTTGGAGTGCTCGGAGAAGAGATCAAACTTGATCGCTTGATAAGTAAATTGTGTTGATTGGAGGTTTTGACGAACTGGCTTGTGTTGAAAGCAGACGTTTTTTGGTATTCAGCTTGCTTGGTTGATGTGATATTTGATTTTGTTAAGGTTAAGTTTGCGTTGTTTTTCCAGCATGTCTGTTCGATGCGTGGTCGTTTCAAGTTGGTTGCTTTTTTGGCGATGATTGGGTTACAATCGCAGTAAGCGTGATGATCCTGTTAGAGAGTAAAGGCTTAAGTCCTTGGTTTCAGTGGTGAGCTTTCCTAGGTCAAGTGTAAGGATCAACTATAATTATAACTTTTAGAGGATAAATTCAAATTTCATTTTCATTTTTTTTAGTCAAACTCAACTTTTTTATTAAGAAAAAAATTCAAAAACTGATAACTCTAAAAAAAAATTCGTTTTCAACACATGTAAAGCAAACTTAAAGTATTATTATTATTATAATTATTAAAATTTTAGACTAATGAAATAAATTCTTAGACTAAAAAAAAGACATTGAGTTCTAGCAACACAGGCTATCGGCTCTAATTTATAAAAGTGTGCATTAGATATTGAGCCTAGTAGTTTTAATAAAGTAATATATTGAATTGATATTCTGTTCTGAAGCTGATTTTAGAATGTCCAAGGGGTTAATCGTTCCAAATGCAATACTTCTAGCCAAGGAAGAGATAAGGCAGTCACGGAGAATGTGCTTTATAGTAAGAATTTGTCCACAACTGCAGACTTCTTTAATATCCGTTGGTGAGTTGCAATTGTATGACCAAGGCGAATTCTCGAAAATGTTTGGATCTTGATTTTCTCAACATTTGTTGGATATAAAGGTGGAACTAATTGAGGATTATTAGAAGAGTAGTGTTGATGATTTCCTTCTGTAATTTCCTCTTTAACTTTTCCTCTAATGTATCTTTGAAGATTCAACTTTTCCATGACATCATCCATAATTAGAGGTGCAGAAGCAGCATACTTCGCCGCTCAATCAGCTTGCTCATTTCCCAGTAAACCGATATGACTAGGGACCTATAACATATTATATTCCTTAATTTGTTGATGGTGCTCCATCTCGAAGTCGAAGGATTCCGAATAGCTTGTCTGACTGTTACTGACAAACTGTTAGTAACAATGGCGGTTTTGAGTTTGTTTTATGGGCAAGGTTCGCAGCGTGAAGAATAGCTCTGGCTTAGGCTGTGAAAGTTGAAGTTCTTTCGTGAAATATGTGATTGAGAAGAACCTGTTCTGAAGCATATACCACGGCATAGACAGGAGGCAGACCAGAAGATTTTGAGCCGCCTGTGTACAAAAGATTCCAACCGGTACTTCCCTGTACTTGGGTTTTTTCAGCTATTAGATTCCTGAAGACGTAATTTGGAGTATATTCTTTCTTGTGCAAAGAAAGCGAGATATCAAAAAAACAGTCTTTCAAAATTTATGGTGATTTAACACCAAAATAGCGGAAAATTTTTAAGGGAATCTCCAATTCCTTTGCGACAGTCGTCAATTGCAGACGGTGACTTTGCAATTTTCTTCGCAATAATAATCTTTCTCACGTCATCACCGAGAATAGATTTGTTTGAATTAAGAAGCTTGGGGACTATTTTAGCTTTCAATTCATAAAGTCTATTTTCTAAAGTTGCGAGACCAGTTTCAATTACGATTTTATTTTTGGGCGTCGTCCGAAAAGCATAACAACTTGCTCTGAGGGCTTGGTGATAAACCGGTTTAAGGAAATTGATATTAGATTGGCAGCTATTGCCATAAATTATCAAAGCGTAGTCAATCGTGCTTAAAACAAGCATTTTGGTAAGATAGGCAATAATGTTAATGTGCGCACGGCTTTTCCAAGCAACCTACTGTATGAAATTTGCCCTTGTTAAAATAGAATTTTTTAACCGAAGGCAGTGTGTTTTCCAACGATAATTCTTGGAAAACGTGAACCCGAGGATATGGAGCGACTGCACGTTTAGTGCTGGTAATGCTTTAATATGCATCAATAGATTTCCTGCATCGCACATCTGTTTTCACAAATGTGCATTTTTTTTGATTTTTGTATAGAACTTTTAGCGACGAGTTTGCCCATGTAGAGATCTCTCGTCCAATAGATTCGAGGATGTTGATTGCTTTCGTACTATCTTTTTCTTTTGTTAAAATGTACACATCGTCCGCGTAGAGACAATGTTCGATTCTCGGTACATGGCAAAGAATTTTACTAATTTCGTTGAAAGCGATCTGGAACGGCGTGACAGAAAGAGGAGATCCTTGCGGAATGCCATTCATTAGCGGAAAGGAATCAGAGAGATGATTGTTAATCCTAACTTTTAACCGCCGATGCGACGTGAATGATTTGATGTAGTTGAAGAATTTGGGTCCAACATTCCCTCATTTCAAGAGTTTTAAAATAACATGAAGACCAAGTCTCTCAAATGCTTTTTCGAAATCAATTGAAAGAATTGTTACATGATTCCGTTCGGAAAATGCTTTGCTTTTAAAATAGTCAATGTGTAAAAGAGCGTCGATGCACCCTCTACCCCGCTTGAAACCAACTTGTTGCTTTGTAATCAGGTTCTTGGAGTCAAGAAACCAGGATAATCTAGATGCCATAATCTTCTCTAACACTTTTGAGAGACAAGATAAAAGAGAGATTGGGCGATAATCCGATGCGGTGGAGACATTTTTTTTACTTTGGAATTGGAACAACTGCTGCCAGTTTCCACGTGAAGGGTATATGGCCAGTCAAAAATACCATATTATATAACTTCAGCAGTTTCCTTTTACTTGATTTAGACATAGCATTGACCATTTGGTATGAGATTCGATCTAGCCCCGGTGTCCTCCCCTTCAATTTGGAGAGACGACTTGCAAGTTCTAAGGTAGATATGCAATTTTCCAGGGACATAGCACATCAGTCAATATTATTTGAAAGAGAAGTTGGAGTCCTCTTATTTTCGCTGAAAGCACTAGAGAAGTTGCTGTCAGAGGAGTATTCGGAACACACTTTTCCAAAGTAATTAGAAATCTCATCTACGTCAGTTAAAGTTCCATTCGGAGTGCAGATGGCAGAAATTTCGTTCAGATTTGAAGTCCCATTGAGTCTGTTGATTTTGTTCCAGACAACTTTCATTGATGTATTTCTGTGAATTCTTTTCGAAAAAAGTTCGAAACTAAGTGGCTTTGATTTTGTAATTCCTTCCTGAATAGAGCATTGGTCTCTTTGCATAGTAACAAATTATCATGATCAAGACATCTCTTAACGCGGTGTCATAGATCCATTCTATTTTCCCTCAATAGCGAAAGCGTGTTGTTCCACCAAGGAAGCCTAGCTCGTTTAAAAAAGCTGTTGGATTGGGGAATAGAAAGATGAGCAGCCATGCGAATCGCTTTAGACATAATAGCAGCATCATGGTTGCAGTTGCCGTTAAAAGGCTTTGAATTCAGATATGACTCGACCTCTTTGGAGTATTTGATTCAATCCGCTTTATCTAGGAGAGTTAAGATCGATTATGATTGGAAAGTGATCATTATTATGTAGATCATTAGAAATAGACCAAGAAGCCAAAGGAATAAGTGAGGTAGAGCAACATGTTAAATCGATATGTGAAAAAGTGAGATGAATTGAAAAGTGCGTTGGTTTTCCATCATTTAAAATGCAGAAGTTGCTTTGAAGGAAGGTCTTTTCTAAAACAGTACCACGAGTGTTGTTCACTGCTGAGTCCCACATGGTATTCCAGCTACTAAAGTCGCCGCATACAATTAATGGGGGGAAAGTACGGAGAATAAATTGTAGAGTTCTTGCTGAGAAAACGGTTGCGAAGGTGTGATATAGAGCGAAAGCGCTGTAAATTTTATGTTTAAGATTATTTGTATCGCTACGGCTTGTATGTTGGAGCTAAAATTTACGCGTTTGTGAGGTATACTTGATTTTATAAAAACACCAACTTCATGTTTGGAATATGAATTTTGATCAGCATTCGTGTAGTAATCACTCAGTATATAATTTGGGTAGAATAGGACTAAAAGAGCTTCTAAAATGGGTTTCTTGAAGGGATATAGAGGTTGGATTAAAATCATTTATGAGTGAACGGAGTTCATCAAAATTATTAACAAGTCCTTTAATGTTCCATTGTAGAATTTTAAAAACTTTATTTAATTGTAGTGACATGGACACGATGTGGTACGAGAGTTAAGTTTCCATGTCATCATCTCCGTCGGGAAGGTCGCTATAGGAATTTTGCGAGAATAATTTGTTTTTACCAGCAGAATAATCTGTACTTAGGTGGATGCGTACATTTGAAGTTCAACGAGTGGGCACAGGTGAATAATTTGAAATTGACTGTTGATTAAGGAATGGAAGATTGGATTCATTGGAGTTGGAGTTAAAGGCTTATTACGCACGATTTGCGAGGCAATAGCAGCGAAGGTATTATTTTTGCTAATTTTTTGGGTTCCAGATTTCACGCATTTGTATAAAACGTGGGCATTGTTTGTCTAACGCCGTGTGTTGATCATTTCAATTTATGCAGAAACTACGTGTACAGCTTTCAGCATGTGGAGGAAGACTACAGTTACCACATGATGGAGCTTTGGTGTATCTTTTTGTCGTATGACCCAGGCGTTGGCAGTTTTTGTACCTCATTGGATTTGGAATGAAGAGTTCCACTTTACATTTATACCATGCCACATCAACTATTTGCGGTAACCGGTAGCGGTCAAAAGTCAAAATAATCCTTCCTGAAGGATAGCGAGCTGTTCCGTCGTCATTTAGTCTGGTGAATTTATAGACATTAATCACTCATTGACTGCCCATTTCACGAACAATTTTATCTTCCGGCACATGCTTTAAGCACGGGGCATAAATTACTCTTCTAATTGAGTTCGGTTTTTCATGCAGTTTAGAGGAAATAGTACATAAATTAGCTAATGATTTCGATTTTATGAGTTTTTCAATTGCTCGTGGATTCCCAGCGAGAACAAGTAAATTCCCATCGCGTAGAATGGAGACAGAGTCTATGGATGTTGTAATGCAATCTAGGGCTTTTTTATAGTAAAAGGGCAGATTTGGGAAATTGTTTCACTCGCATCAGTTGAAGAAAGAACGATATACTTTTTGTCAATAGGTGTGACGTCACTGTTTGGCAACACCGGAAAGTCCGAATTTTTAATTTTTTTCCTTTGGGGGCATGTGCCAGCTAATAGATGGAATCTATTCGAGTTTTTATCTGGCGGCCACGGGGCCATTATGCCTAATGGTTGTCTATTATTTAGTTATTTGTGAAATAGGCACTCACTTGAAAAGGTTTGGGAACTACTGGGGATAATGTCAAATGTTTTCAATATTTTATTTTTCTTTTTTTGATTTTTTTTATTATATTTAGAGGAAACACGTACGGTATACGCGATAATCAGTTTTAGCAAAAAAACACTGAAAAGACACGATCTAAATGCACAACACAAAAACACCAAAGCAATTAAAAAATTGCAGACGAAAAGAAAACACGCACTACTCAGAACACAAGTCGGTGTCCATGTGTGAAAACTTAAAGTATTTAAACATCATAGTGTGTTTTTTACGCAGTTTCGAGCTTCTTTTTGTAGCCTGTAACCATTTTTCAAATGATTCCAAACTCTCACGTGGTTGATGTTTAATCGCTCCGCTATTTCCTGACAGCTTGTGTGCCGGTCTTGTTTCGTTGTAAAGTTCACCGACTTTTTCAGTAACTGCGAGGTGCATCTTAGGCATCGAAATTTCCGGAACAGAATCAAGCAAACCACTCCTGCGGCCTTTCGTCCACTCACAGCATTCTCACCGTACATTTCCAAATTTTTTTTTTCATCAGTTTTTAGTTTTGTTCAAGCGAAAAAGCATCACACAGCATTTCCGCAGATATTTCATTCGTTTTCAGATCAATATAACTTTTTACACAATCAATTAGAAAACTACCTGGAAAAAAAATATAAGGTGAAATGTCACCTCTTAGGCACATCTTCATTTGAAATAATCAGATATCTGTTGTCCGATAAGCAGATCAACATCGCGCAAAACATCGCGGATAATTTTCAATATGACCTAACTTATAAAATAATGCATCCTATACGACTTCCCCTCCAGGAAGAATGTCAAGGAAGTTAAAAGTGACTTGTTTCTTTGATTTATCGTTGATATGTGTGTTTTGTGCAGTCTTCATACAAGCTATAGGGAAAGTCTTGATTGTATGATCCGAATTTGAAAAATTTAGGTTCTTTTAAAATGACTTCGAAATGGCGCTTATGTTCACTTTTACATATGGTTGTTGTGAACTTTTCTTGTACAAAAAGAAACTTAAATCTCTTAATTGTTTCGGAAGGTAAGTTTTAGATTAAGACTCTACATGATGGCTAATCCTAGGCTAAACATTTTGAAAGTGCTCCCTAAGGTGGTTCAAGATTGGACTATTGAAATCGGCAGTTGAAACTACTAATTCGCCTGGTAAACGCAGACTTTATCCTTATATAATTTCAGTAAGTGTTGCCGATACATCTTCTTTGTAGATGAATCTCAATCCTAAGAGTATCATCAAAAGATCGTCAAGCCGGTTGGTTTTATTACTCTTAGCGGTAATAGTTGCTTTCAATTGTTAGCATTAGCTTGTGGATGATACGGTTAAGTGACAATAATGTAATAGGTTTGTAATAATTGAATCAACTCCGAGAAAACTTTTGACATAAACTGTGTTACCAAAACGTGAAATGTAATTATTTAGGAACGTTAACGCGACTGTCTTGGCGTTAATCTCTCTCTGGCCTAAAAGAAGAGCAATCTGTAATAGTTAAGATATAACGAAGACTTCCCGACGGTGGCAAGGACCCAACTAAATCTATCTGTATGTGTACAAATCTTCTTGGGGACAGGAATCTGCGAGACAGGTGATCTGGTATGTCGATGGATCTTTGATCTCTAAGACTGAAGGCAATGGTTGAACGAGGGAGGGAGTTTCCTTATTCATACTTAGCCAAGAATATCTGGTTATAACGGGCTCCCGTGCTGATCTAGTGCCTGGGTGAGACGGGCCATGCATTTTTTCGGTAATAGTTTTTCTCCAGCGTCTGCGAGACATATCGTCTCGAAGATTCACCGCTACGTTCACATAAAATTTAGAAATTCAGTACAGGCTTTTTAAGAAATATTAAATGACTGGAATTTTGTAATTCGCCATCGATTTTGTATTCGTTATAGAGTATTTTTAGATTTAAATCTGTGGACTTAAAAGTATAAATTTCAAACGCTCTTGGAAGTGTATTTGCCACAATTTCCCTTTTCCTGGGTATGTATTGAATGTCACTAGTAAATAGGGAAATATGTTCTATACGTCTGGCCTGTTTCGGGCTTCTATTTGTTTTAGAATGTTAAACCATTGTTAATGGTTTGTGGTCTGTGAAACAGTAAGTTGCCCAACCCTCTAAAATATGTCTGCAATGTTTGATACTGAGCAACTTGAAGAACTCACGATCAAAAGTACTGTATTAATTTTGGATGGGGGAAAGTTTCTTCGAAAAGAATGATAAGGGCCGAACCTTTAATCCCCTTCGCGGACTACTGCAAGACTCTACCTATCGCAACATTTGAAGTATCAACTTTAAAGCTACGTTACTGCTCTTTTTTTAAAATTATTTAACAATACTCTTGAAGAGAATGTTTCTTTAACAAGTTCAAATGATGCAATAGCTTTTTCATCACATATTAGAACGTTATCTATAGATTTAATTGCTATGTTAATTGTATATTGTATCGTACAGGTAAGCTCTATTAGTTTAGGATTATGAAAATAGTTGATCATTCATATAAACTTCTGGGCTTGTTTAACTCGAAAGGTCAAAGTCTTTACTGGCGACTACCTTATTTTAAGAAAGATGAATGCCTTCCTTAGAAATATTTTGATCGAGAAATCCAACACTTGTTAATTCTTCGAAAACCAATTTTAAATGTTGTAAATGTTGTCCATACATACAAAAATAAAAACCAAATCTCTAAACTTTTCATTCACAAGTGTCTGGAAAGTCTGCGCAGAGTTCCTTATTCTGATGAATTTAAACTGAAAGGCGTCTTTATAGCTGTCTTATAGATATCCTCTTCAGCCATCGGAATCTGATGACACGCCTTGACCAAATGAAGCTTTGAGAAAATGCGTTTGTTTTTTAGGTTCCAACTTATATCATTAATGTGCGGCAAGGAATACCCATCTGAAAAAAAAGCGCAATTCGGTCATCTAAAATCTCCATAAGGTCACCACTCATCTGCATACTTGTTGGGTCTCAAATGTACTGGTACGACAGAAAAGCTGGCCGCCCTACGTATTTCAAATTTAAGCAAAACTTCGAACTATGCCTGGGCTTTGAAAGCGTGAAAAACTAAAAATTCCTATGAGGTAGAAATTTTCTTAATTTTGTTATTGTGCGCTAGGGTTAGCTCGTTGGGCTATCTAGGCATTGCTTAAAATTAAATATAACTTACCCTCTGCTGTTTTATTCTCGCGAGTTAACAACCACCCGCAATTCATTTATAAATCCATAACCTTCGAACTCACTCTTATTAACTAATGGATTTGCAAGATATGCTACTTAAATATATAAACCCTAATTATTCATGCGACCCTAACGTGAGGCTTCCTAGACAATAATGGGATGTTCCCCTGCACTTTATCATGTCTCCAGCTGGATCGTTTATCTTTCAGTCTAACCTCTCAATTCCACAGTTTCGTCCTACCGTTCTCAATTACTTACTGCCATAAACGGGTCCTCACGTTCATTCTCTGCACGGATGCTTATGGATTCTCAAACTTACGTCTATTCAATACGACGTAATTTGTACAATATGGCAATTGACTGAGAGTATATATAGATATGTTTATTTATAAAGAATGAGAAAAATATATAAAGAAAATAAACAGTTAGGCATTTGCGAAAATGGTAAAGTAATACATGTGTACATAAGATAATGCAAGATAACGTACATATATACACACAAGATAATATAATGTAAAGTTGAATAACAATAATAAAACAATTTATAAATATAAAAATAGACGGAAACGAAATGTGTGACCAAAATGACGCTCGGACTTTCGTCCTCACACATCCTTCCCTCTTCGGGTACCTTTAAAAAAAAGTAAACCAGGAACCTCTGCTCCTCCCTGCCGGATGTATATTTTGACGCATTTTGGGCCCTATCCTTTCTGATATACCAGCCCAAAATCATTTCACAAGTGCTCGATAATCTTCCATACCCGGTACGGACTCAATATAAATCAGAACCTATGCGAATCATGATGATATAACCTCTTCAGACGCTTTTTTTGGCTTCCTTGGCGCAATTCCATCTCCATCATCATCGATTTGGCACCTCGTCGCAAGTGATATGGCAACTCGTGTAACAGATACACTCCACGGCTCTCCCTGAATTGGGAAGTTGTTCAACACCTATTCTAGCTCTTTGTTGACCTTTCTCTTCAGATTTTTCATGCTAGATCGCTTTACTTGGTCATAATGCCATGTATTTCAAACCATTTCAAGTCATCGTGAAACGATATGGGTCCATATCGAAAGTCAAGTCCCATTTAATCGTTTGCGGCTGTTGAGCATGTGGCCAAAAAAGCATAGATCACTTGCCGAGGCTCCTCTGGGGCATCGTTGAACATCCGTAACTCCTCCGCAGCCATGGGCCAATCGACCTTAGGCTGTTCGTCGCCACGATAATTGACATTGTTCTTCGATTTAGACAGAGTTTCGTTATGCGACTCCTCTTTCATATCTTTGGATTGACCAAGCTCTTCGATTATTACGTCATTTGGAGACTCTACCACTACGGATCCGTCGTCTCTCCCCAAGGCTGACATATCTGTAGCTTCATTCTGGACATCAATTTTGTTTTTTGAATCGTGATTCTGCAACTGCTGCGTACTGATCATTTTTACTCTTCTCAAGCTATCTTCAGCTATGGGCTTGTCAGCAAATTTGACAACAACGAGTTTCGGTTTTTCTCCTTGGGTAATATACTCATTCTGATTTCGATTAACTGTTTGATCGGTGCTTATCTTTATTATATTCGGCCAACTATCAAGCACGTCGCACTTTTTATATGGATTACTTTTAAATATTGACCCGCTTATCGGTCCACTTGTATCATTCAGGTTGTGTTCTAACTCGTTCTGAAGTTCATTGACATCATCTGCCATTTCGAGTAATTCGTCGAGGTTTCTGAAATCTCTTCCTCGAATGTACCATATGTACTCCAGAAACTTATTGTAATTTCATTCTAGTTTCTCTTGCCGGAATATATCAGGTGCCTTATCAGGACTTGAATGGCCAAAAGAAATCTTTAAATGTTTCACGAGTTTTCTGTATCCTTTTTCTTATCTCATTTTCAAAATTTTGGAAGTATCTGGACGGTGGAATGAAACGTGAAAAGTCCTCCACCCCCTTTCATCGGCGATTATAATTCCTTTACCACGTCAGCGCCTTGTCTTGCAACATGATTACCATTATATTCGACAGCCCGTTTCGGTTTATGCCTTATGTCTTAGGTAAGTCGTCCAGCTTTTCTATGAAAAAGCAGTGGGTTACGCGTCCCAGTGCACTTTGCGGACGACGGCGATAAGTAGCCTATTATCTCCCATTGCGGAGTTATGTACAGGCGGAACAACTGCATTCCCATTCAATACATTTGCTATGACATGAGTACGGTGATTCATCGCCTACATACTACTCGTTTGACTCATCGTTGCCGTGCCAGGCTGCTTAGTTCATTCTGGGTGATGGTAACCCTTCAGATTGCTCTCTCGGCAAGCCCATCGTCAAATTTCTCATCTGATTAATTACTTCATGAAAAATTTGTTCTTTTGCCTTCTTCTACTTCGGAATTGGTGGGTGTAGCTCTTAGAGCATGTGCTACAGTTGAAACACCTGATGTCCCTAACGTTTGCGCTACTTCATGCTTTTCTTGTAATTCCACCAACTGACTTGTAGCTCCCTAATTATGTAATCTTCCTACAAATCTTCCCCATCGTTTTCGCAACTCAGCGACATATCCGTTTGGACATATCCAATTGCGCCCATGTTGCCCTAAGCACGTTCGCCATCTTACAACTATTTTGTTAATAACTTTTATAAAATAAGTGTCTCACAATACTCTTCCACTTTAGGTTTCGTTTTATTGGGACACTCTATTCAATATAATGTAATAAAACTCGCCAATTTCTCGGTAATTTTTATTCACCTATTTTTTTTGTTTAATATATACAATTTTCAATTCCTTTTTTTCAATAATCGACCTTACAATTTATTCATTTTTCTAGTTTCTATCTAAGAAAAAACAATCTTTGCGAAGTGGAAAGCTAGCAAGGCCCTGGGCGTATTTAGTAAATATTTGTTTAGTTA
>CCAG010006304.1:0-17113 GCA_001077435.1 Glossina morsitans morsitans
TAGTTCAATGTGAACTGTTTTCAATAGCGTTCACCTTTAAGCCAAAACACGTCGGTGTACAAAAGATATATGGATAATTACAACCTGTAGATTGAAGACGACAAGAATACAAGGGCAGATATTAAGCAGACGCACGGACATAAAAGCTCTGATCGATTCAGAAAATGATGGGGTCTACTTCAAGACCGTCTGGGTGTTGCGTACATCTGCGCAAACTTAATGTACGCTTGTACAACAAGCGAGGAGAAAATAAAAACAAGTAAATTTATTTATCGCCGTAATCTGTGGCAGCCTATGTCGCTCTCTTATGGTGGGTACAATACCATTTAATATTCTTTGATTTCCCCATGGATTTCAGTTTACAGAAACAGAAGCTTTCCTGATAAGTTGCGAAATTTTATTTAAACATTTTTTTTGCGATGAGTAGCGTCAGATCTCTCTTGTAGTAGAGCTAAAACTGCGTAGTTTTTGACGCAGCCATTAGTCAGTCAATTCATCATGTACACTATGTCACTTGTCTAAATAAGTCATCAATTTTTTCACGGCTTATTCTACTACATAGAATTGTACCTTACAATTGAAAAGAAAAAAACGAAGAAGAAATATGAAAAAGCCATAATAAAACTTACCCGCAAACTACTACTGGAACGACGATCGGCTGTGGCATAGTGTTGTAGTCCACCAGGTCCTGTTATTGGTACTATGCCGCAGCCGGAACGTATGCCTTGACCGAATGTTGTTCTACACATTTAATAAACACATCAAGAGGCCAACAACAAAAACATTTTTTTTTTCGATATTTTGTTACGATTATTTTTTTTTTTTTTTTTTTTGTAAAACATTCAACATTTATATGGAAAGTATAATAAAGCAGTAAACAAATCATTTAATTGATTCATCATTAGCATCAAAAATTATTAAGATTTGTGTTTGCGAAAGTCATGAAATGGACGCGAGAAAGAGACGGAGGAAAACCAGGGAGACAGTATGAGAGAAAGCGAGAGCGAGAGAACGAGTAAAAGAAAAAAGAGGAGAAAGAGAGATAGCGAAAGAAAGTAATGGAAAATAATTAAAAAATGAAAGAGGGAGAGAGGTAGACGGCGAAAGAAAAAGATGTATGGAGCGTGTTGATAAAAATATAGGAGGTAGAGATGCACTCATAGAGATTTTAATGATAATTGTTTACATAAAAACACACACGCACGCATACACACACATATAAAAATATAAATAATCAATATTTACAACAGCAGTAAATATTAAAATGAAAATTAGACAGAAAGAGAAGAAAACACAAGAACAGACAGAGAGGTGTGCATATTGTGTATTAGGGAGAGTGGCAGAGAGCAAAAAAAAACACAACATATTTACAGCAAGCATCGTAAAGAGCAACAAAAGGATTTTTTTCGGTTTTTTGTTATGATGACAGAAACAAAATAATGAAAACAAGTACACAAAGCATCGTAAATTATTAAAGAGTTTGCGAACGTATGTTTGTAAGTGTATGCGTGTGTATATATGTACATGGGAGTTAAGCAGTAAGTTATCGCCGATTTTATGTGTTTTTTTATAGGTTTTTATTGTTGTTTTGAAAATTTTTATACGTTTCAGCCAGATTTTCATGTGTAGTTAGTTGCGTTGTTATTTATCATTTCAAGCCATACATTGTTGTTGTTGTTGTTGTCGTTTTTTTTTTAAAGGAATTTGATGTAAAAGTTATTTTTAATGTGTTTCATTTTACACGCACAGAATAGAAGAAATAGTTCGAAAATGAAGAAAAAAGAGAAAAAAATAACATTTAAATATTATTAATGCTTTCTTTTGTTTTTTTTTGTTTTTTAATAATTTAAGTGAAAAAAACTATGGATTATAAAGAAAAAAAACGTGCTTCTTTCGTTTATAAATATAAATTTTTTAAAAATATATAATTAAAGGTAAAATTTTCCTTAGTCTAAAGCTATGCATTATTTTTTATTTATTTATTTATTATTTAATTTTTTTTTTTTTTTGAAAGCCTTAACTTATTTTAAAATTACTAATGTATAGAAATATTGGTCTTAAGTTAGATTCTTGGTGATTTTTTTTTTGTTTTTTTTGATTTCTTTTCGTTTTCTTTTTGCTTCTCAATAAAATATTTTCTCTTACATATAAATACATATATTTATATATATATATATATATATTAAAAATAAAATATATTTTTTCCAGGCTTAGCGTATTAAAAAATAATAAAAAAAACCTGTTCGTTTAACGAAAATCGAAGGAAAAAAAACACCAAGTTAAAGTAAATATTTCTAATATCTTTGGGTGATATTGTTGTTTATAGTATTCCCTATATTTTTTGTTGTTGTTTGTTTGTTATCATTTTTCTTTTATTAAAGTGCTTTTCAAGTCTTTTATTTTATGATTTTATATATATATATTAATTTTTTAAACTCTTTTTAAGAACTTTTCTATTCAAGCTAATTATCTATATATATAAATAAAAAAAAAAGAAGAAAAAATGTATTGTTTCCCTTAAGTTTCCATTTTCAAGAAATAATATGAAAAAACATACTCAAGCATCGCATACTACATATTCGCCAAATACATGTTAGGCGACTACATACATAGAATTCATTCTTTTTTTTGTTTTTTGTTTTGTTTTGTCTTTTGTTTAATTAACATATATAAATTTTAATTACTATTTTTAAATTTATCATATGTATATAATAAATGCTTATTTGGTAACTAGTGCTCAATCGTTTTTACAAAATAAAGTGTGTGCGACGATCTCTTTTTCTTCTTACTTCTTCTCTTCTCCATTTAAATAAACGCCAACGAGTTGAAAAGAAACTAGAAAACTTATGGTACATCGCCTTGCAGCGAATTTAGCATGTCCATCACTTTAGATAATTATATGAAAATAACATTTAACCCTTAGACACAAAAGGACTTAAGAACATTTTTATATCTTGTTTTCGTTTGGCCATATTCTTTACATCGATTCATTATTTATTAACAAACTTGATGAAATTTTTGGTATTTCTTCGAAATTCCTTTTATTTTTTTAGACATTACAAGTTTTTTATATGTTATACTATCTCTCGTCTAGGGTATATTAAGCTTTTTTGGGATGTACAGAACGCCAAGGAGGACTTGGGACAAGCTCAAATTCCATTATAAACATGGATTTGGAATCACTTTTCGAATTAATCTAAGTTTGTCTGTCCATCTGTCTACCGGATGTCTATCCGTCATTTTGGTAAATCGACATACCTTGACACAAGGGCGAACCCTATAGAAAATGATTTAGATCAAATCACTTTGCCACCACTACACACATTACAACGCTTTCTTTTGAAAAGTCTTCATTTGAAAGAGTGCAAGAGTAAGTTAAGAATGGTTGCCTTAAGCGGAATGGTGGAGTTAATGGTGGTAATAGGAATTTTTAAAAAGTCATTTACCAAATTTCTTTGCGAAACAAGTTGATCACAAGTTGTGCATATTTTCAGCGTAAATGTTTCTAAGGTTGTTACATTCTGAATTAAATAGAAAGAGTGCCTTGTATGATGTGAAGATTCCTCGATAAGTGTATTATTAATGTTCGTGACCCAGCATTTTCATCATAAAATTATGTAATGATGTAAATGATGTAAATGATGTAAGAACATTTGCTTTATAAGTCTCGTTTAGTTGAATATACCGCCTACGTCGTCATAAAAATAACTTATGGAAGCTTTCGTGTGATCAGTTTGTGAAAATTCCGAAAGCATTTCATTTAATAAGAGAATCTACTATTTATTTTCATTTTGAGCGTTAAATGAACCGGAGTCTAATAAAGATTTCATAAGTTTGGTAAGAGGAAAATGGTGCTCGTTTCTTTCGGACGAGTTGTGAAATATAATATATATATAATAACAAAAAAAAAACATATATATGTATATATATATATATGTATATAAATTTCGCTTGGACTTATAAGGAAGAAAAGTTGTACACCTCGTCACAAGAAAAATAACATATCGCTACTGTGCTTGAGCTGTGATTGAAGCATAGGTACCCGTCATAATGTTGTTCTACACTTTGTAAGCAGTGGCTGTGTAGAAGAGTTTGAGCCACGGGCAACTCAACAATCCGTGGGAGAAACTGAAATAAAATTTTCAATGCTCTCTGCAACGTTTTAACAATAAAAGAATCTAACCTAAAATGAATTTAACCTCCGAGTGAAACTTAGTTGACTGTATGAGTGTAACCGGTGGATGAAACGTAGTTGACTATGTGAATTTAACCAGTGAATGAAAGGTAGTTGACTGTAAGAGTTTGCACCATTCGCATTCAAAATAAATTGGAGGCTCTTGCAAGGAAAAGCGGTCATGCTACTATGGAAGTAAGTAAGAGAATAGTGTCCAATAGCGTGACCATTGTCTTCTGACTTTACAATCTAAAAAGGGCAAGAAAACATAGCGCAATCATTTTCCTTAATTATAAAGAGACGTCCGCAATGTCATAATGTCATAACCCGGCCGTCCATTTGAGGAACGAAATGACTTAAAGTTAGCATTTTATCCTATTTCGCGAAGAATGGATTACGTGGATGACTATTTTTGAGGTCGAAAGAGATCTTCCTTTGGAGATGTACTTTGCCTAATGTACTTATGGTCAATATCGATTTTATCATGGGCAAATGCTTATGGCATCAAACAAGCAGAGCAAAAAGCTGTTCTATCCTTGTTTATTCATTTTTGCAAATTTGTCACAATTCCTGAAAAAGGCAACTGCAGCAAAAATATTTAACATTTTTTTTACTTAGTTCAACTGCTTAGTCGGTCATTCCTTCGTCTCTGTATAAAAAGCATTTGGTTGCTTTTTTTCAACTTTCGGTTTGTACTTTTGCTCTTTGTATGTGTGTATGAATTTCTCGAACACACACAGTTTAGAAATCCCATCAGCAAATAAAACTGTTCAACTTACTCAGCTGAATTGTTTGAACCTCTCCGGTCCTTTTACCTTCAGTGATGGACATTTTAAATATTTTTCGTTTCGTTTACTTCCTCAACTTTCTTTCAAATTAAATTTTGTGCGATTACAAATATCTAAAAATTGACTTTGATTGACTAGGAAAAAAAAAAAAAATCACAAAAACGAAAAAACAAGAAAAAATTGAAAGAAAAAAAGAAAAAGAATAATTATTTAAAAATGTATTTTTTATCGCCCTACAGACTTTTGATTAAGTATTATTGGTCTAGCAGCGTTGTCCGCTTGTATTTCTTCCATTTGACAGTATATCAAGTAACTGCAGCATGATTGTATACAAAAATTAGAAATTGATTCACACAAAAGGTTAGGATTTTCTTATAATAATATGTTGTTGTTTATTATTTTCATTAAAAGAAGAACAACAATTTCGCCTAAGAAGCTAAACTAAAGATAGATAACTAGCAACTAATTAGACAACAATTAGATTTAATTAATGCATTATGAGAGCACGTGAGTTGTCCTATTTTATTATTACGATTATTGAGATAAATTGCAAATCATAATGATGTAAATGAAGATAACATTGAGATGGAATTTCGGATGAACTGTGAGCGGGAAAATGAAATTTCTTTTTTGTTTTTACTTTTTTTCTTTTTCTTTTTTGTGACGATACATAACTAGAAAAGAAAGAATTCCTTGTGAAAGGGCGACAAATTGCTTTTAATCATTTTTATTATTTTACGAGATTTCGATTATTATCATGTTCTCTTTCCCATTCTATCTCTGCTTTTCCAGCAATTGATCACTCATACGGTGTAGGTAAGGAGTACATTCGATAAATTCTATAACCTTTGTTTACAAACAACGACCAATGCAATCATTTCTTAGTGATTCGAAACATTTTTGAATTAAAGAAGATTTGAATTGAATTTTTATACCCATCATCGAAGGATGGGAGATATACTAATTTTGTAAAAACTTTTGCAACACCCAGAGAAAGCGTCAGAGCCTCCATAGCATGAAATTGTAAACCGATTTAAGCAAGTCCGTCTGTCAATCCTTGCACGCAGCCTTCTACTGGGAATTGGCCAAAACAATCTCGCAGTAGTGAAGTACCACGATAGCTGAGACAATCTCTATTTTCAAAAAAAAATAAAGAAAATTTAATTTTCGACAGATACAACGATAAAAATTTGGATTTATGTCCTATCTGTGGTTTTGCATCTGCTCACAAAGGAGAAAAATCGTCCAAGCCTAAGATAGATTGTTATTATGAAATTTGCTTCTTTTGTCAAAAAGTTTGCAGCACTCAGAAAGACGCTGCAGAGTCGCTACAATTTATTTAGTATGGTAAACGCATTCATGGTCGCAAAAGTGAAGATATCTGCTTTAGACGTGCGATATACATTTCCATTTTTAGTTGAAATATGTGAAAAAGCAGTATGCAGATGCACGAACGCCAGTAGTCACCACAACAATCAATAAGCACGGCAAGGAGTGTTTTTGCAAGCAGTATCTTCCCTATCTGGGCAATCATCAGTAACTCTTCAAGCAAGGTCTGACTCTTAGCATCACCGTAGAGAGAGAGAGGAATTGGAAACTCAGTTTAACAGATACAATTCCAGAAACAAGGTGCAGGCCGAAGCAAAAATTCGAATCCGTTTATTTTTTAAAGAATTGATTTTTGACACAGTTTTTACCTTAGTTTAACCTACTTTAGACTTCGACTGCTGATAAATCTAGAAAAAATTGAAATTTGTGAAATAATTTTTTAAAGAATTGTTAAGAACAGGACAATAAATTTAGAAACAAATAAAAACATAATAATCAAGGCGGGACCGATTATTAACTAACCTACACCAAATCGTCTAATAAAAGTTTTTATTTTTTTTATGAGAAGGTACCCAAAATTATATGTATACATAATGTGTATGTGTTTATGTATGTTTTATTTAATTGTCTTGTCAGAGATCTTATTATTCTTCCGCTACTTCTGTCATAAACTATCAAAAATTGCACTTTGTTACCATGCAAAGGCTTACTTCTCGTAAGATCTCTTGTATTGGATTCGTCCCAAAAAGAAGAATATGCTTAGACCATCCATAGATTGAACAAAAAATGCTCGGACTGACGTCAGACAGATGGACGAATGGGCGAACATAGCCGGATAGGGCGCCATGCGGATAAATGGATAGACAAACAGACAAGCCGGCGTGCATATAATCAGACGGACGGACAGACAAGCTTGAATCGATTCAGAAGAAAAGTAAAAAAGATTCTGATTCGATTGCTACAATGAAAGGCGGGCCTATCTCACGTACTTGCGTATCTTACGCGTCTCTCTGCACATCTTAATATTCCTTGTACCACAACTGCCTTACGATGTAATTAATTAATTTGGCACAGAAAGTTATTAGGCGAAAGGCAAAGGTAACCAGTGCAAGCATTTTTCTCAAGTTTTTAATAAAGAAAGAAAAATTTAGAATAAAATTAAAAAAGAACCTGCAATAAATCATAAGAAATGAAAGTGAAATCGAGGCTAACGCACAATTTAAAAACTCCCTTACATTTTCGCGCCTGTAGCCCTACAGGCATTAACAACTTTAAATTGAATTCTCTTTTTTGTTTCTGAAAGGTTTCTTCTTCAAACAATACATTATTATTTCATTAAATTTTTTTTTTTTATTCTTTTCAATGGTTTAGAAGTTGACAGATTATCGCAAGTAAAAAAAAAAAAAAAAAAAATTTAACTTAATCATTGTTGACATATGGCAATGATATGTGATAAGCATAAATGAATGTAATGTAATGTGATGATGGATTAGCTCGCGAATCGCGAATACATACACACGCACGCTTACAAACAATGAATGAATAATTATGAAAAGCATTGTGAATTTTAAACTAAATAACAGAAACGAAAGATGTCAACTAAAGTTAGATTACATAACAGAGATCTAGAGATCCTGTAAGAGTAAGAGTTTATGAATGAGGGCAAATGTGTTATAAGCAAATACAAATACAATCATACAATACATAGACATTAATGTAACGGCATAAATTATTGTATAATAAATATATATATTTAGTGTAAAAATATTTGTCTATATATATGCATATATATATACGCATAAAATGTATGATATAAAAGGACGTTTACATACACATATACGTAACATATTTCAATTTAAATAATAAACTAAGTGTTTACAACTTAGCAACAAATATGATATGTATTCGAATTAAGTTTATTTAAGTAAGTAAGAGGGAAGAGTGAGTGACTTTCAAACTAATAATAAAGGGATGGATAATGAGCTAAGTGAAAAATCAAATTAAATTTTGTTTTTATTGTTTGTTATTATTATTAAAAGTATATTAAAAGAAAAAGTAATCATGAAACTTTTTAATTTAATTTCAATTGGGTGTTTTTTGCTTTTTTTTCTTCTCTTTTGATTCCCTATGAAAACTAATTAAACTTTTATTAAAGCTGAACATGATTGTTTTTCATTCTTTAATGAAATAATTATTACATACGGTGCAAGCACACTTTCACTCACTTCCAAACACGCAAAGGTATACAAGCGATGTAATTAACGGTAACCAAACGTACAAAAAAAAAAATGCAATACAAATACTCGACTTGAAACGAATCGCCGAGACCTACCACCTAAGGTAATATGCAAAAACTATTTAGATTTTTTTTTCGTTAATGCAATTGCCTGACTTTGAAGCTTTTCTATTGAAAGTTCTATGAAAGTTTAGTATATATATGTGAGGTATGAATGAAGGTGATTAACATTAGAACAACGATAAAGTTTTCTCGAACGCGAAGAAATCCGCGGGGTCTATCCAGTGTTATAGAATATCGAAACTTAACTTTTTTGTGGTTTTTGTATGTAAGTATGCTCCACACCAATTGGGGTGTAGGGGTATATTAAGTTTGCGCAGTTGCATGCAACATCCAGAAGAACTTGAGAGAGACCCACCTTTTATTATACCGATTGATTTAGAGACACTTTGTGAATCGACCTAAGCTTGTGAGTCCACCAGTACGTTAGGTCAGTCCTGTTTCCTTTTATTTAAAGTTTGTGTAGATGTATGCAACACCCATGAATGATTTGAGGTCATTAACCATCTTTCATTATAACGATCGATTCAGAAGATGGTTCTGTATCTAAGCTTGTCTGCCCGTCGGCCTGTTTTGTTGTTGTTTGTCTTTTATTCAACCATTTGTACACTGGCGTGTTTTGGTCAAGGAAAAAATTTTTATTTGTATAAGAAGACCTTCGAATATCTACAATCAGATTTCTATATCTAGTCGCGATGCCGATGATGTAAACCTATTTATAGCAAAAGGGAACATTTTGATGCCGTTGTTTTGCCGAACTGCCGCACCCGTAAAATTAAAAATAAGAAAAAAAAGCAGAAGAATCCAAGTTTAAAGTATGGTCGCGATATGGCTTTATATACGCCCACAAAGTAGGAGAAGCTGAAACAATCTCGCAAAAAAATCGACATATTTTTCACAGTTTCATCTGCAGCTTTCAATGCCGTGAAGACATCATGTCCACCTCAAATATGGATCCGACCATTTTACTAAAACGAACGATAGAACTTTAATTCCCACTCTAATGCACGCTAGCACGTTCTTCACTCCAGCATATATAACGTGGAAATAAAACTTGTAATTACAATTTTATTGTCCATTGTGGACGTATTAATAAACTCGCTTGCTCTATTTTTGGACGGAAGCTGCAAGTGGGTTTGACGAACGTGTGGGTAGCAGGCTTTACGAAATATCTTCACGGGATCGAAACTTATAGACCAAAACGTGAGAGAATTGCCGATATTTTCTCGAGGGAGCCTCAGTTACTAATCTTTTGCGGATCGCGATCATAATTTTTTGGGATTTTCAATCGACCAACGAATGTTTGCGGTTAATTTCGTTCGCCTATTGACTGTGGCAATTCGACAAATAAGGGCGACTAAAATGTATCCTTTTGGTGAAATTAATTTTCTTTTCTTAATTCATTGTCTGATATTTTTTTAAGCCGGACCTGTAGGATTCGTCCAAAAATATATGTAGAAAAGTTGAAACTTTGAAGCCAACATTTTTTTCGATTGTTAGAATTTCAAACAAACAGAAGATAGATGGACGTACACACGGACGGAAGGACGGATGGAGAATTTATCGAAATTAAATTGACTGAAAAAAGCATATTTTACTTTAAAAGACCTTAAATACTTGTGTCCAATAGCAAAAAGGCACTAGGATAAGGTTTTTTATCATATTCCTTGGTGGTAGATGTAATGGAGACTACATACGCTTACTCTTATTATTGTAATTAATATTATTATTAATTTTTTGTTTTTTTGTTTACATTTAACATTACATACATACAAATTAAATATATAATAATATATATATATACACCTATCACAAACGCACATACAAGAGCTAAATGCACATACAATCATGTATGCATAAAGGGCGAACATATTTTTATATATATGTATATCTACACATATGCATATACACATAAACACATATGATATATGTGCAAGAGAATTGCTATTTGTATTAACTTACCGAGCGGGTAAAATTAATGCATCGAATTCTGTTGATAAATGGCGACGTATAATATTCTTTGATGGCGGTATTCCCAAAGCTGTTGCCATAGTATCGCCGGAGAACGATGGTTCCAATACCACTAAACCACCATGCACGCCACTATCTGTAAGTAATTAAAAAGTGACACATGCAGTGCATATATAATATGTTTGCGTTATTATCATTTCTACAAATCTACACGAAAGCCACAATAAGAAATTTTATCGATTTAAAGATGAATTTTCACTACTCATTGTACATAAATCATATTAAACTGCTACGCATGATAAAACACGAATTGACGCCATCAACAATGTGATTTTAATGTGAACAACAATTTTCAGTTCAATAAAATAATTTATCACTTTTTAGCTAATTTCAAGAGTTAAGGCATGTGAGGGCATTTAAGGATGAGATTCTTTTTTTGAAACTTCTTGCCGTACCTTTATTTTTTATAATCTAAGATAGGGAAGAGGTTATACTCGCTTAGGTATGTATGTGTAATTGTTCTTTGGCTTTGACAGGCCATTATTTTTAAGAGAAACTTTTCTTTTAATAAAAACATTCCTGCTGTTTTTGTTTTTATTTACTATCTACCATCGAAGCGACTGAGTTTAGTTTGTTTTAACATTTGTATTACGCACGAATACTTTTCAGTTGCCATAGAATATGCCAGTTGACCGTCCTTGACCCGTCAAATACTAGGATGAATTTTTACAGCATTATTTCTCCTTTAATAAAATATAAGCTAATAACTCTTTCTTTCAAATTGGACCTATGACCATTAACTAGTCCGTCAAGCGTGCGCTTTCTAATAGAAGATAAGGAAAAGATAAGGAAAAGACAGTAATTATCGGGCCGACCAACAGGGAGTATACGCGCAAATATAACTGAATTGAATCAAGATCTTACTCTGACGAAGAATATTTGTCAGATGTTCTTAGCCAGATGCATAGTTCTGTGCTTTGCAACGAAACGCAAATAAAAGATATGAACCGTACATTTAGTAATGAATATCTTTGTATTCTTCTAGAATTCGGCAAATCAGCAATAGATAATTTACTGTGATGAGTAGAAAAGGTTAATATATATATATGTATATATATATGTATATATTGTCGAAGAGTGTTTAATAGTCGGCCGTGGTTGACTATGATATTTCAGTTGTTCATATTATCCGCATATATATCCATATATGTATATATGTGTATATATATGTATGTATACATGTACGACAATTCGTTTAACACAGTTAATTATTTAAGATAGGAATAAGGCGTTAGATTGGAAGATGCCGAAAACGGAAGTGCGATCCGAAACATTTTGAATAGAGTTCGCACTTGGTTCAAAACAGTTAGATGTAGCAAAATATCTCAAAAATTGCGACCGATAAGTTGAACCCAAATATACAAAGCAGACATAGGAAGAATAGACGGACAGACAGACAGGCAAATACGGCGATGTACCAAATTTCAGCACAATATCTCAAAAATTTCGACCTTTAAGTTGAACGCAAAAGCACAAGGGTGCACAGGCGGATAGACAGACAGACAACCTAAGATCAATGCAGAAAGTGATTGTGGTAAAGGCGGGCCGAAAGCCTTCAATCAATGCAGACAATGATTCTAAACTGTTCGGTAAAAAATCTCAAACAAGATCAGTAATTTTTAAGTGCCCGAAATACGGAGCGATATTCTTTGATCGCCATTTTGTATAAAGGTAACAACATATAAAGGTAAGCATCGATTAGAAGTTTCCATGTCAGAAAAGCAAGCCTATGAGAGCGTTTATCTTAAGTCATTCTGCAACAGCAACACACGCGCTTTAGGGCTTAAAAAGAGATAAGAGAACGGAGATATTCGATATCCTTCCTGAAAGTCCATCTTTAGAAAAATTTAACGATCTTTCTATGTGTACCTTAACGTCTTCGAGAGCGAATATTAAGGTTTATTTATAAAGCGTTAACTGTGTACTGCGTCTGATGAATCCAGGCTTACTTGAGCGAAATCTCTAGAATTCAGGTCAGCACCAAAGCTTTCTTTGGTCTTTGCACAAACGAAGCATATCATCTGCGACTTGGTTAAATTATTACTTCAAGCTCTCAGTCGCTATCTGCACTTACAAAATTTAGCCTGAAACTCATATCCTTTGCCACGTGCCGCATTATTTATTATTTTTATACTATGTCGTCATAACATACCACTTTTCTATAATGAAAACTAACAAAGAAATTTAATTAATTTAAATTAATATTTCTAATTACGTTTTCAAACATTCAAAGGAAATTTTATCACAAATCCTTCTTTGAAATTGATTAAGATAAGTGTTTTGTCTTTTAGCCTTTACACAAAAGGCGCGCACTCCCCATGTAATTCGTTCATTGCCTAATTTGTTCATTGTCCAATTCGTTACATATGAAGCCGTCGACCTCCTCCCCTCCTTGTGCAGAACGGAACCATTACTTACCTACGTTTCGGATAATTGATAGAAGCGGAATCTGAATTAGTTTCAACATTCGATTTAATGTAAAGTGTAGGAAAGGAGGATTTGCATTGTTGTTTGGTTGAATATTATACCTGATACCGCTTGTGATATAAGCGTGTATCAAGCTTGCGCGGATCTATACAATACTTAGAAAGACTTGAAATAGTTCATCGATTGCACCTTGTCTGTACGTCTGTCCTTCCTGTAGTCTTGTGTTTAAACTACAAGTCGCCATTTTTGATAAATTTTGATGACATTTTGTTAAATCGACGTGTTTTCCCGCAAGAAGGAAACGCTATTAGAAGTGGTTCGGATCAGACAGCTTTTTCGACGAGTTTCCATCTAACGGCTTTTTTGAAAGGTCATTATATTAATAACTGTAGAGTATTTAACGGTGAAGCGTGGCTCACTTTAAAGCTTGTACTTCTTTTATCTTAAATTAACTTTTTTTATTTGAGTTCCTAGAACATTATCTTGGGTAAGCCCATACAATCAATCATCTTTCAGCTATGGGGATTGAATCTGTTAGCGAGGTTTTGTAAAAGGATCTTAACTTGACTTTGAAGCTTTTTTTTAGGAAGTAACTAAAACATCATTACTATCTCCGCTTTAGTAATTATTCATTATTGTTTGCATATTGTTAGCTTTCGTTATGACTACTAATTGAAAACGGCTATCAAGCAATTAAGAAAATATTATATTTTATTAGCTAACAGGTAGAGAGGGTAAGAGCTTTGTTTTTCTAAATGAATTTCAAAGAGATTAAATCATTAAGTTTAGTCTAACCACTTGGACAGAGGTTGAGTTGCCTAACTGAAGGTGGATGAGCTATATTCCACGCTTCACACGCTTCAAAGTGCAATTATTTCAGACCAAAATAGAAGAATACATTGGTGAAACCATTATCCAACGATAGTTACTGCTTCTTCTTATCTCTGACGTAATCTTGAATACACATCTTGACTTTTGAAGCGCTACCCTTAAAATAACCCATATTTAGGTATCATCATAAGGATCGAAGCAACCAATCATCTACTGAAAGCCGTGTTAATTGGAAGGAGTAATGCTTGCTGAAAATATTCCATTACAGCTCTAACACATAGTTAGAGCTACCACTTACTTAGAGCTGCTAACATTTCCAGAGCGCGTTTTACCATGTGGAGACGAATGGAGTTTTCTTTGGTTAATTCTGTCCAATTTTTGTCCCAAATGTATCAGTTATTGTTGCTAGCGTTCCGTATTAATGGGTTCATTTGGTTGAAACAAGCCGCAACACACCATGACTAGTTAAGACGTTCAAAAGGGCTGTATGGTTGATGCTAATGGTTCGCGTACATTACTTCATACTTCACATCGTAGCACATCCACTATTCATTACTCGTAAGAAGTGAACACCGCTTTCCTTCAAATTAATCAGGAAAAGTGAGGTTTCCCGCAAATTGTGCTTTCTTTTTTTTGGCAAAGAACTACGTCTATTCAAAACTCCAAGGAACTATGTTGTGTACCCTTTAGCATGATCATTTATGCAGGTGCGCTTAGCTTAAGGATATCACTTTTCAATCAAGAAGTCACATTCTATAGCACTGCATACACTCTCTCTTCATAAAAGATGGACCAAACCAACTCGTACTCCCAATGCAATGTCATAAATAGTTCTTGTTAGTTATGTTAGCATTGTTTAGATTAGACTTCAAAATCTTTCTGTTACTATGAGTTTTTTCTTCAAATCTCTTCATTGAACATCAAGCGTATCAATTGAACGGTTTGCTATGACAACTTTTTCTTAGCGTGTAGTTCGCGACTTTCGAATTTGATTTTGGGAGGTAATGCGAATAAAGTAATAAAGTTCTTCCCCTACAGCTCTATGTTTTCAAAGTGTTGTAGTTAAAAAAGAAAAGAAAAAAATAAAGTGAAAGAACCGTTTTACGCACTTGTTAACTGATGTCCTTTGGTCATCTGTACAAACCTTTAAATCTGAACGGCAAACGTATCAATTAATTGAATAAATTCTTTTGAAAGCTTTTCCTTTCCTTCGTTTACATTAAATTAATATATAACTGAAAAATAATTACATTTTTCAGAGGATCCATTACACTTTCAAACTTCCTTTTCATCAATTTCGACCGCAAGGGCCAACAAAAAGAAAAAGGGACGGCGACGGCCGTCCAACATAATTTCGAATTTGGTTCATACACCACGACCTCCTCGACATTCGATACGACATAAATGATTCATTAAACGAAATGATAAAATTAAGAAACCACTCGTCTCTGTGTTGCTTTGTTTATATTTTCGTATGAGTGACTGTGCTTGTTATACACGTAAATGTGAATAATATTCAAATGAGCTAATGAATCAATGGTGTGGATTGATGTGCGAAGAGAAAGAGAAAGAGCAAGTTAAAATAGTATTTATTTTTCCTTTTTTTTTTTTATCATTAAATCGTATTTGCACATTAAAAATTTCACTTTCCGCAGGACAAGGGGAAACTTTTCAATTATAGCCGAAACAGATTTTTCATTGTGTAAAAAAGAAAAACAAGAAAAAATTTATTATTCATGTTGTGCTTTTAAGCTGATTTCGAAATTGTATGTGATTCTGTAGGAAGTCATCTATTTGTTAAGAAACATGAGCAAACTTTATAAGTACGAAATTTTGTTGTTTTTGTTTCAAAATTTGCCGATTATTTCGTCCCTACTAAAGTATTACAAACTTATATTTCCTTTCAGGAATGGGGAGGGTTTACTATCCTCTGTACTGTTTGGGTCTTATGTAAGCCAAAACAGTTTAAAGAACAACTAAAGACTACTATGGTAAACAGAGTTAAATGGATAATAGAAAAAAAAAAAGAGAGAGAGAGGGAGAGAGTAGAAGAGGTTAACGACTTTTCGGTCATTTTACTCAAAAACTGTGCAATCGTGTACATTTCTCTCCTCCTTGTCATTTATAAGCATGAAGTATCTAAAGGGGGTTCAAACTTTTGCTTGTTCAAGAGAAAAATAATTTTGAATTGCAAAAACATATTATGCCAAAGCAAAGGCTTTAGTTAAGCTCATGCTGCATAGGAAATTTACTGCATTTGCCTAATATTCGCAATACATAGAAATCTTCATCGAATTCTTTCCATACTGAAATTATTTTTGGTCCGCATTAATGAGGAAATTGATTTACTCATTTATAACTATCTCTCTCTCTCTCTCTCTCTCTCTCTCTCTCTCTCTCTCTCTCTCTCTCTTTCTCTCTGTTTATTAAAATGAGGATAACTTAACTTGGAAAAGCAAAGGAGAAATTTTTCATAGCCTTGAAATGGTAAAAGTTTTATACCCCTCTTTTTCTTCTTTCTCTAGCCGAGTGACAATCTGGCAACCCGTTAATTTCCACTTAAATATTATTGTACTAGAGTTGTCAAATCAAATTGTGTGGTTTAACCGGTTAACTGTGTGTTACCAGACTTCGAACGAGACCGTACGTATGGACTGCCAAGGCCCGAAAAATGGTAAAAAAACAGTATTGAATGTTTGAAATGACAGTCGATCAAAGAGCATTTCAACAACTGCCCTGCATTGCATTTTGCCTGGATGTTTGGACATGGGAAAGCCCTGAACAAAATACCTGCCTTGCCTGCTTACAGCGGAACAGGAAAAGTGTAGTGAGAATGTTTCAATGCAGTCATGTATCAAAGTAATAAAAAAGATTTATTGTTTCGATACTTATGAGCGAGACATGAGTCTTAGACTTCGCACGTGAGAGGTTAGAGTAAAGCTTTTCTTGGCAAAACGTTCAAAAAGTTGTCTAAACATTACTTTTAGAAAACTACATATTTATATCTGATATTTGTGGATCTCTTTACGCTCCAACTGCTGGCTTTCAAAAGCTTTGGTCTGATAAGACTTGGGTAGACATCGTCGGAATCTCCCCGAGATATTATGCTATTACCTACCTTTCAAATTGTCGGCGTATTCACTCAAATCAATAGAACGAGCCCAACGTATAAAACGTTGATTGGTCCAAACGATCGGATCAGTATCTACTGACTCTGATTGCACCCGTCTCATAGCC
>CCAG010006305.1:0-12357 GCA_001077435.1 Glossina morsitans morsitans
CTCTCTCTCTCTCTCTCTCTCTCTCTCTCTCTCTCTCTCTCTCTCTCTCTTTCTCTCTGTTTATTAAAATGAGGATAACTTAACTTGGAAAAGCAAAGGAGAAATTTTTCATAGCCTTGAAATGGTAAAAGTTTTATACCCCTCTTTTTCTTCTTTCTCTAGCCGAGTGACAATCTGGCAACCCGTTAATTTCCACTTAAATATTATTGTACTAGAGTTGTCAAATCAAATTGTGTGGTTTAACCGGTTAACTGTGTGTTACCAGACTTCGAACGAGACCGTACGTATGGACTGCCAAGGCCCGAAAAATGGTAAAAAAACAGTATTGAATGTTTGAAATGACAGTCGATCAAAGAGCATTTCAACAACTGCCCTGCATTGCATTTTGCCTGGATGTTTGGACATGGGAAAGCCCTGAACAAAATACCTGCCTTGCCTGCTTACAGCGGAACAGGAAAAGTGTAGTGAGAATGTTTCAATGCAGTCATGTATCAAAGTAATAAAAAAGATTTATTGTTTCGATACTTATGAGCGAGACATGAGTCTTAGACTTCGCACGTGAGAGGTTAGAGTAAAGCTTTTCTTGGCAAAACGTTCAAAAAGTTGTCTAAACATTACTTTTAGAAAACTACATATTTATATCTGATATTTGTGGATCTCTTTACGCTCCAACTGCTGGCTTTCAAAAGCTTTGGTCTGATAAGACTTGGGTAGACATCGTCGGAATCTCCCCGAGATATTATGCTATTACCTACCTTTCAAATTGTCGGCGTATTCACTCAAATCAATAGAACGAGCCCAACGTATAAAACGTTGATTGGTCCAAACGATCGGATCAGTATCTACTGACTCTGATTGCACCCGTCTCATAGCCAAAGTTTGACGATCATATTTTACAATACGTAAGACGTGAATACCTATCGTGTACGAGAAATAAAAAAAAAAACAAAAAGCATAGAGACGCAGATTAGTTAATAATTCAAAAAAAAGTCTTCAGTTCTTTTGCATTAAGACGTGAGTATTCAATTTCTGAAATCTTACCATGGACGATACTCGCTTGATGAAATTTACGAGTTACACCCAAAAACTTCTCCAATTCCTTTTTCGAGAGCGTATCTAACATACGAGCATCTACCATAGAGTGCATGAATGATTCGGCGTATTGCGGTAAACCAATATCGGGTAACCATTCTGATGCTACCCATGTGTGACCTAATTGCGTAATCATGGGATAACGTACCAGTTCGGGTCGTCTCTGCTCTTCGATAGCTAAACGTAACTTTTTACGATGCATAGGATGAGTTAAGCCTAGACCATTCTCCAGCTCGACATCGTTAAGCTCCAGAAGTACTTTACCACTTTTCACATTCTCAGCACAACGTGTACTATATTGGGGCATGCCTAGGGCGACTTCAAGCCAAGCTAGAACCTGTGATGCTCGCCAACGTTCCATCGGTAGTGAAGAAGCCTCGCGCAATAACCGAAGTTTCTCAGCATAACCCTCCTCGGAGAGAGGACTCCAGGAGAAGTCGGTAACTTGAAAAGAAAAAAAAAGACATAAACTTAGGCTTTGAAAGAGGTATTTAAGTCTATACATTCAGTAGCCCCATCTGCTGATAGGGCTTTGTTTTTATTGCGCGATCTGGCAAATACACGGGAGATACTACCCCAAGTTCCGCCACGCGCATTGCGAGCAGTAAAATTTGTTCCCGATTTAGCGGGAAATTTTCGAACCACAGCACCTGTTGCATCGGAATCGACAGGTGAACCCAGCTGTTCTACGGACCTGAAAGCAGTGAGGTTTTAAAATTTTCTAAAATAAATTTAAACACAAGTAAACTAACTGCATACCTAGAATATGCTGCTGAGTTTAGGGGCGATAAAGTAGGACTCCGTTCTTTAGGGGTTCCGTCTGCAAAGCAAAAATTAAATCATACGAAAGAAAGACGGAAATGCTCTTTTTGCCCTTACACTGATACGCGTTCTGACTAGATACTAAAGATATACTATCCGGATCTACGGTTATGCAGGGACCATTATCGCAGGTGCCATCGCTAAAATTCAAATCACCACCCGTACTCTCCCGATCACTGTTATTCCTAAGTACGGAATCATTTGAACAGGAATTTCGATCGCCTGTTGTGTTTCCCGAACTGCTGCTAAATGCTGACAGCGAATTTGAATTGCCACGCCCGCTATCGTCGTTACGAAAATTATTGGTAGCAGTGTTTGGCAATTGATTTAGTAAACCCGAATTAGCTGAGGGCGGGGTTAGAGGGGCAAATGATAATAAGCTTTCTTGATCAGAAAGGCATCCGGACATCTGTCGTCTTGCTTCTTGCAATTGCTCTTGCAATCTTTGCAACTGTATGTCCCTAGCGCTTAGCTGTTGAGCCAACGCTAACGATCTTTCAGCCTCGTCGCGTGCCTGCTTCAGCAGTTGCCACCGTTCTCGCTCACGATCTCCCGACAATTTGGCATTATTTGTTTCCGTCTCTCTGACGCGATCCTGATAGTTTCGTATAAAATCCCGCAATTCTTGTTCTTTTTCTTGTAAAGAAGCACACAATTGCTTCACTTGACTTAGTAATTCCGATTTTTCCGCTTTCAACTTCTTGCGATCCAATCTCAGAGACATTAACTGATTACGCACTGAACGCAATTCTTGTTCTAAGCGGTCAATACGCTGTTGAACATTACCACCGCTACCATCGGTGGATTGACCATCGCCACAGCTATTTGTATCGGAAAGATCAATGCCGCCTACAGCACCTTCGGGCGAATTTTCAAGTAATTTCCTTAAGCGTTGTATCTCAGCATTAAGTCGTTCATTTTCTTCTCGCAATTTGGTGGGAGAGTCTGAAAAGCGGATAGCGAGAATTTATTATATATATATATATATGGTGATATATAGAATTATGGGACTACAAATTTTTAATCTTTCCGTTATATATGACCTGTATTGGGATCCTTTTTGGTAAAAGTGTGGGAAACATTAAAATAGAGAGGCAACTTGCAGTTTATGTTATTAACATGAACACTTCTAAGTGAAAGGAGAAAGGAATTTGTTGGTGTAATTTTCGAATTTTTATAATGGTCTCTGAAAGCACTAGACTACTACACGCAAGCTCATCCTCACAAGTGGTGACGTTTGGATGTCACTAATTATGGTGGCTTATGCAAAAGGTATCTGCGTCTTGAGAACGTTACACAAGTTTGCTGGCGATTGTTAATTGAATAAGTCGCAGCACTCATATTGTTGCTTCACGCAACCTATTTTGAAAGACAAGAAGGTTGTTGAGAGAGCTTATTAAAGTAAGTACAATTCCCTTAGTACTTAGTATTCGATTAATGCAAATGCCGGCTTATGGTTTACAGATTAATGGAAGATATGTTAATTGAAGTCTTTTGTTCTATAAGGCATATTTATGCGCATATACACATGTGTTATACATTTCTTCTACATCAGGATTGGCTGAAAAGTTCCCGACCTAAGTGAGAAAAAATATATTTCGTGCAAAATCCAACCTTATTCATAAAAGCGGTCGTCTTCAAGGATGATGCAACCAACGCAATGGACTTTCAACGTTTTATTAAAAACGCTTTGCGTCAAGATTCTCAAAATAGACTTCGTTTTGCACAATAACCCCACGCAAATCTTTTGTTCGGGAGTATCTTTTTGAGGTTTGTTAGTAAGTAATAGTAGCTGGATGTTTCATCCGGGGAATATGGTAGTTGGGGCAGCAAATCGGGATTTTGTTCACGTAATTTTGCCATTGCAGCCATCAACATGTGATTTGGTGTATTTATTCCCCCCTGAGCAAAGGCGGCGGACAAAGTGCTGTCAACTTTCTTTCACCTAAGTATTGGTTCAATAAATGGTAAACATTTTCTTTGCCCATGTTTATAGTCTACAGGACCTCTCTAAACCTTATGCGATGGTCTTCAAGCGCCATAACTTACAGTTTTTGACCGTCCGGAACGCCCAACTAGTGTGGCCACGTCCCAAAATTCCAACGCTCTAAGCGATAGCGCAAAGTCGCCATAGGCGTCTTGCTTACTAGAAAAAATTCTGTTTTCCCTTATTACAAAAGCATTCTGAACGACTCATTCCAAGGATTGTCGGAAAACAACTAAGTGTCTAAAATGACTGGAATTGCATATATAAGCAAATATAATCCTCAGCGGTTGTCGGCAAATTTTGATATCTTTACGTTTAGATCGGAAAGTTTTCTGCTAATCTATGTTATAATCAGAAGTTATCACAACTTGCCTCGATTCAATACAAGTTTGCAGTGTAAAATAACTGAAAGCATTATAGTGGACCACGGCCCATCATCAAATACCCTACATTGCTCTCCGATTATTCATATAACGACTTTTCAAAATAAGACATCATCTGGGAAGTAATCGAAAGGCCGAAGCCCGATCTAAACCATTGCCTCAAAAATTGCGGTTTGTCGGACGAAAGAACAGGACGGACAGAGGACCAGACAAGCTTAGAAATGGTATTAAAAAGGATGGGAATATCGCAAATCTTTCTGAATGGTGCATACATACGAACAAACTTTACACATTCTTGTGTCGCAAGTGGCGTAGGGTATAAAAAATGAAAATACGAGAAACTTTGTAAGCGTTTTACGGCAGGAAAATCTTCTACTGCTGTTTCTAAACATATATATATATATATATATATATATAAACGTATACACGCCGCATAACTTTACGAACATTTCGTTGACGGCAGTCATTAACGGATTAAACGTGTAATAATATCGTTGGGCTAAAGCGAGAGACAGACAGACAGACAGACCAAAATCGTTTTGAGCAGTGATTCTGAATCGATCGGCATCATAAAACATGGGATCTATCTGAACTATTTCGAGGTGTTGCACACACCTGCAGAAAGCTAATACACTCTTGTTATAATATAAGGCAGCCATGTGAGCTTTCTTTTGTTTTTAATCGGAATCGTCATTTTGTTTGTAAAAACCATTTTCGAGCAAAGTTTTCGGACTCGCCAATAAATGGCGTAAAAGGAGACATTCACGTCTGCTATGAATAGATGAGATTTCGGATAAGTGGATGTTTAATGGCCGTTTTGAAGCTAAATGCAAAAGAAACTTGACTTATTCCAGGTAATTAACCAATGGTTAATGTTTCTGCAAATTGACCTTAAATTTAGTTGTTTTTTCTTCTTCTCATTCGAGAAAATGTAATTAGAACATAGCTTAGACGATTGCATTGAAATTTCATGCACAAATACTTTCTTAACTTTTTATAGAATTTAATTTGATAGCCAGGTAATAATATGCTCTTTACTTTTTTTCTTTCTTTTTTTTCTTTTACATATAATAACTTTTGACATTAGCAGGAGAATTCCCAAAGGATCATGCAAAACTTTTACAACAACAGCAAACAAATATAATAACAAAGTTGAAAGTTGTTACAACTAATTAAAGTGACATTACGCACAAACTCGCGCACACACACACACGCAACCACACCACACAAATACACATTTACACATACAAAAAAAGTAAAAAATTAATTTTTTTCTAAGAAGAACATAAAAAAAAAAACGGTTAATAGTTATTAATATTTGTTTCGTTAAGGGGAAAAATATCTGATGAAGTTGTGCGTCGAAATCAAGGAGAAGAAAAAAAAAAACGAAAGAAAGAAAAAAGGAATGAATAACAGAAGTCCAGTTCCTCAAGAAAGCATAACAAGAAAAGAAATTGAAAAAAACCTATTGCGCTATTGCTCTTTGAGCGCTAAAGGTTGAGGTAGTCGTTATAACCGCTATACACACAACAGTTGATGTTCATCATGTCGTGTACATAGTAATTGTGAAATAAGGTATTCTTCGTCTTGTTCTTTCTTATCGAATGTCTCCTCTAGCGTGTTGCTCTTAAAATGCCGAACATGAAATATGAAAAGAAAAGGAGAAAATCAACTAAATGTAAGAAGCAAATATGTGCACAGTTCATTGTAATTGCAAAGACAAGGGGATATGAAATTGTGAAAGGAAGATTAATATGTAACGGGAAACCCTAAAAGAAAAAATAAACACTCATTCAAGCAGACAGACAATAAACTTACCTGCATGATAATTGTACTTTGTTGTATCGTTACGATTACGATTGCCATCGCAATTATTGATGTTGCTATTGTTCAACAAGGCGGCAGTGTATGCATAAGTATTGGTGATTGTCGTTGCTATCGATGATGGGAATAATCCATCCGTGGGTGTGGTGATGTTGTACGTATCGGTCGAATAGCGTGCATCCATTACATGACCAAAAGAGGAGCATGCAATATCGTTGGCATTTTTCTTATCAACTGTTTACACACACATATACATAGTATATATAAGTATATGAAGGTAAATAAACAAATAAATGAAAAAAGGGAAAATAAATAAATAAACAAAATTGAAGAAAGACGATGAATGTATATGCATGTGCATTACTGCTTTTTTTCGCTTTAGAAACGTTGGCGGTTTATTCATTTTGTCAAGACGTTTTTCGCAAGTAAAAGACAGCTTATCTATGAATCGATCTAGGCATGTTCACTTCATGTCCAATGTCTCTCCCTTTCTCCCTCTCTCCCTCTATAAAAATAGCAATCGATCAAGGCATGTTCATTCATCATGCAGTCTGACAGTCTGTCCGTCTTGCCAACCAATTATAAATCTGTTGTAAGTATTCTCCTACTCATAAGGACGAGACCATCTAGTTAAGGTTTGGTGAAATATGAGAATCTTACGTACGCAGGCTTGAAAATCTCACAAATCGGCCACAGAAGACCTTTACAGTACGGCATAAACTTGAAACACTTCGGCTTTATTGCCGCACTGCCTATATACCACAACACATATGTGGATAAAAATTTCGATAGAGAATAACTCTAGATCGAGCATACATACAAAAATGGAAAACGTTACCTAAGCGCATCCAATATTGTAAACTATCGATATTTAGTTTTTTCGTCCTTTTCATTTTTCGTTTTTCGCTTTCTCTTGAGATGAAGGGGATGCGTTCGAAGAACGTATGTAGTTTTCTTAGTTCTTCAAAATAAAGTTGTTGGGTATCAAACATTCGGCCACACTCGCGTATACTTATTTCCTATTTGTCTCAATTAATCTCTTTTCCGACATTTATTCACGCAAAGTGTGGATATAGCAGATTTTATCAATCCATTATGTCAGTGTCCTGTAGAGCTTTAATTCGTTATTTTACTTCTTAATCTAAAAATTTCAAGATGAGTTTTCTCAATAACTTTCAATGGAGAGCATGCGAGTATTACTTAGAATCACGTGAAAGTCGCTCCATTACCCAGCACGCATATAAATTTTAACATTTGATATTTGCAAGCATTAAAAATTTATTACGGAAAGATATTCTCTTAATTAGCGGATATCACCCGTGAAAATATTACATTAATTACTGCGAAATTTTGAGGAAGAAGGCGTTACCATGAAAACCGATAATATATCATAAGAATTACTCCACAATCTCGCGTCTGTACTAATTGCTTGCATTGCATTACTTGATAAGCTGAATATATTCATGGGAAACCCATAAGGAAGCGGTTAGAAGACAATAAGCCCTGATCAGGAGAAAAGACCACCATTATGGTGGTGGGGCGCTATGGTGCTTTTACCAATTTCTTAATATAACCAGGCGATGTTCGCTATGTGTGTAATACAGAAATGGTCGGAAAGAGGAAGGGAAAAAGTAAGACATAGAGTAGGGAAATGGCCGCAGATAAGTTGGCCTGAGCACTTATTATAGCTACGGCCACTCACTATCGCTCTGGTCAAATGAAAACAGCGACTTCTTCTACTCGGCTACCCCACCTCTTTTTTCTGGGGAGTAAAATTTAATTACATAAATTTGTATTTTACCTTTTCGCGAATTTTATGACGACGTTTCGTATTTATGAGGCTGGGATAAGGGAAAATTTAATTGGTGTTCTCTTTCATTCGCTAGAATCAACATTTAATGGAACGTTTACCATTTCCTCATTTCCTCATTTCTTCATTTTTTCTTTTTCATTAATTTTTATTAAAACAAACTAGAAACTTTTCTCAGCAAATATCCTGCATTTAACTTTGGCGGTTGTTAACGGTTAAGGATACGTTTCGAGGTAAATTTATCTTTATTGCTTGCTTTTGAACTTAAGTTGATTTAAAACGAAGATATCTCTTAAGAGTGCAATGATATATAAACACCTCTCACGCTGTCATGCTTCTCAATAGTATTTATGTATGCACATGCATATAAGCGCACATACGGTCATGAATGCAAGCAATTTTCAGCAAATGACTCGGCGAGGATGTGTGCAGAAGGTTTACACATTTTAAATGCCGAACACAATGAATGCATTTGCTTGGCACATCATACACCCAACTATCCAAAAGTTGTTTTCATTCTACGTGTTTATATATAGTGGAGCACATAGCTTGCTTTGCATATAATTGAGAAAATCCTATTTTTGTGCTGCATGCGGTTTTTATGAAATAGCAATCAAATTATATGCGTTAACACTTCGAGCTTTATATGATTCGGTCATTTGCATTTTTATTGAAGCAAGGGAAGAAGGAAAAAATTGAATAAAATTATATTTGTATGTTTAAAAAGACAACACGCGTGAAGACCAATCCAGACGGTGTATAAAACGAAGAGGTTCGCAAAGAACGCTTACCAAGCTACTGGGGTAAGAGAAAAGAGACTGATACGTCATATCAAAAGTAGTGCGTGTGTCTAACAGGCCTAATATAAGAAGTGAAAAAGCCATTGTGTGACGAGTTTTAAAAATAGGACGTTATATGGGAAGTGGCCCGATCCGTTTCGTTCGTACCGTAGCGTTCTTCCTTAGGCCAAACCGCGAAACTATACCAAATTGCATTAGAATAGCCCAAAAATTGCGTCGTGTAAATTGAACACAGGAATACAAGAAGGACATATGGACAGACAAGCGATTCTGAATTGGTCAGTATAAAAAAAAGCAGGTCTATCCTAAGTCCTTCTGGGTGTTGCATATATTAGCACAAACTCAACAGAGCCTCCCAGCTTAACTGATCTGGGGTATCAAGAAAGCTGTAAATAGCTGAATTCGATTTCTTCATTACATTCTACAGGTGAATAGTATAAAGAGGGACGAAGGATGATAAAATGCCTTCAGGGATGTCAATAAAAGATGGTTTCGGGAAATGCTTTCTCTCGTAAACATCGCAATTGAAAATTTAGGCGCTTTAGGCTTTCAGGAGATTTCACAGCGGACCGCAAGGGTAAATACATGTTTTCCTATGTACCTATGTTTTCTTATAGAACTTCAACAAACTGGATAGAATGAACTATTGATAAAATTGCTCAATTACGAACAAGTCTTTAGCAAAGTAACGCATCCCGAAGTTCTGAAAGTCGACCTCGCTCGTCCAAGGGAAAAGCTTAAGATGATAAATTTACCCATATAGCGAAGACACAAAGATAAGGGAGTAACGATCAATTCGAAAAGTCTTTGGAATCAATACTCAAGAAGTTAGATGCCCCAACTACAGGACAGTTTTATTAAAATGCACATTTTGAACTACGCAAACTAGAGAATAAAAGAAATGTTAAGCACGTAGCATATCGCATATAAAACATACCACTCAATAAGGTCATAGGACGACACATAGAAGTGTCATGGACTATAGACGAACCATTATGATCAACCTTTAACTTTCCAAAGCTTTCAAAAAAAACCATCAATTTCGTCCATTAGTCACAAGTTACAGTTGTTTTATATAGCAGTTTTTTATGTATCGGTTTTTATATATCGTAAATATTTTTGCTTGTATTTGTAATACGAACTGGTATAGAAAATTTTTCCAACTTTTTCATTTTATAAATGAATATTTTATTTTATTTTTTAAATTAAATTCCTTTTGTATTTGAGTTTCCTATAAAGAAATTTCTCGTTTTATTAATTTTGCGCTTCATTAATGTTTATAGAAAAAAAATTTCTTGTCATATGGTTTCGCTGCAGTAATGCAATGCAAGCTGTATAAGGTCGACTCGTTTTTTCACACACATGTACATGCATTCACTTTATTTTGTTTATTTTTTATTAAATTTCTTCAAAGAGAATGAATAACAATAGAGTTTGCACCCATTGCTACAATAGTTAGCGAAAAGAGCAGCAGGTATTAGGCAAACTGTAGCCTGGAATGCATTCGTTTTTATTAAACTTATAAAGGCATTTTTCCTTACTTTTATCATTTCTTTAGAGAATTTTTCTCTCACTCCCTCTTTCGCTTCCTAATGTTTCCGCCACTTTCTGTCTCTCTCTCTCTCTCTCTCTCTCTCTCTCCATCTATCTCTTTTAGAAGAAAATATATTGCGAAAATAACTTATATATGTCTACTCATATAACACATTTGCATATCCATAGAAGCAACTCAACACTTTTCCTATTCTATTATATATTACAGCGCTTTTTACACATATTTGCCCAAAAGAAATGATTGATAACTTAGCTTTTCCCGTTATTCGTTTATTTACACATTTCATCTCAAATACTCTCTCTTCAGTGCCTCTACAATTGCTTTGCTATTCGATGATGTATTCGCATTCTCTAGGAGCAAATGTACACTTTGTACTAACGCCATTTCCCTGTTTGTCCGTCGGTCTTTTTTACGTGAATTTTACTTCCAACTTTGAAACTCTAGTCGAGCTGCGATGGATTGTTGCTCCTTTCAAAAAATGACAATTCCCAGTTCTTGCAAATGCACGCGGTGCCTTGATGTTTTAAAAGGCGTTTGGATCCGTTTTTATACCCATCACCGAAGTATCATTTTGTGAAAACGTTGGCAAAGACCAGAAGGAAGTCTCAGGGATCCCACGAAACATCAAGTTCTGAATCGATTTAAGTATATCCGTCTGTCCGTCTGGCCGTATGTATAACATCTGTTGTAAACATGCTCCTAGCCACAAAAATGAAGCTATCGACTTCAACTTGAGAAGAGACATTTGAAATGGCCTACAGTAGTCCGTCAAGTGAGAGAATCTCTATTTTTCAAAAGGAATAGAAAATTGGTTTTGTGGACATTGCTCATAAACTTCAGCAGATAAATGTACAGAAATTAGAACGCATATTCAATGGACGATGCTGTAGTATCTATACAAAAATGGAAAAATTAACCAGGCTTACCCAATATTATAGGGTGTCAAAAATAATATATTTTTTTTTCACTACGTTTATAACGTGCAAAAACAGGCTTCAAATACAGCATAAAATACATAAATTCCTGGCCAGCTTCAAAATTCGGAATTCACCTTAACATGCCCATCTGTTTGCCTGCGCTACTGTGTAGTATCTGTGGCAAATACTCTCCCGCTAGCGAAAATGAAGACATTGCTTACAAATTTCTGAAAGAATTTGAAAATGACGTAAACTTTTCAGGGAACATGTCTCTAACGCCCACGCGCCTATGCGACAAAAAAAGCTTTTATCATGAAAATAGAGAAAAGCAGCCGCGCCCACTCCATATTATAGAGCATGAAAATACTTCTTCTATTAGACCTAGATGAAGTGTTGTAGGGTACGCTTTTAGCAATTGGTGACGTTCTGTCATTTTTGTAAAACTGATTTATTTCAATGTAATGCAAATACTTGTTCAGTTTTACTCTTTAATCTTGATTCTTGATTCTAATCAAATGAACATTTGTGAACTTTTGTTTTTTCATTTGCGAAAAAAAGCATTCATAGGATTTTCTTTCATGTTTTTTTTTGTACTGGCTTAAGTACTTTCTCCCCGCAAACGATGCAAGAACATGATTGTGCTGTGATTGACGAAAATCGAAATGGTCTAGAAAATCGATGTTCTAAGTGTAGTCGTAGGGTCGTGTTACGACTATTTATGGTAAGAATGAGAAGCACATAGGGATGAAATGGCAAATACAATGCAATGGTAAAAAAAATGTTAAAGCCATTGAACTAAGTGCGTGGTGCACACATCGTAAATATGAAGTAACACCAACATTTCTCTCAAAGTAATGTTTTTTCATGTTTATCGTATTTGCTATCTTTGATGCAATTTTCCTCCGATTGCCGTCAACTTTTAATTACACCTGTAAAACAAGATGCTACCCTGGCAAACATTGTGTCAATTGTTGCTTTGATATCCACTAATACAGTAAGGCCGATTAAGTAAAGAACGGGCCGCTTTATTACTGCTGCCGTGCCTCGGTTTATTAAGATATCCCAAAAGAGAGATTTTAGAGAGACTTTAAAGAGCGCACTTTTACAACAAAACGGAAAAAAAACAAATTTTAAAAAATCTCCTCAGGGGAAGAACAGATTTAATAT
>CCAG010006315.1:0-14290 GCA_001077435.1 Glossina morsitans morsitans
GAGGAGAGTTATCTATTAAAGTTTAAAATCGCCATAATGTAGCCTATATACACTACAGGTGTATCCTTAGGAAAATGAATGCTTTCAATACAATTCTTATGGTAGTGTTAACGAGCATATGATACTTTTAAAGAGCAGAAGAAAACATTAGACGACTTCACATAGTTCATGCTCAGAAAAGGCAGATATTAAGGTCGAATTTGTTACTTCTCTTGTTTGCATAAATTTTTTCATAAGTAAACCGACAAATAGTGGAGAGATATTAGCTATGGCCTTGTTTTGTTACTTTCTCCATTATTGTACAGGGTACAGGGCGTATTCAATTTATGAGGACTCAGAAGGACTTAAGGAGGGGGTTTTCCTTTTATTATACTAATCACTTCATTTTAGGTTGTCTCTTCGTCAATTCCAAATCATTTCTGTATCGATTTAAAATTGTCTGTCCATCTGGCTCTCCAATATCGATACCCGCAGTTTAGCATTCCGGTGGAAATTTTTCAAATATTTTGACAAAATGCGATACTTAGGTGTTTTTCGGCTCAAAGACAAAAGCTTTGAAAACTGGATTAAATCGGATAATTTTTGCAACCATTCCACCTATAAGGCTTTCTTTAAAAAAAAGTGAAAGTTTCGAAATTTTTTATTATATATAGTATTTCGGCGTACTAAAAAGAGATATAAAATTTTCCTCGAGTGTTCCAATTGTTTTTTCGAAACCATCTAATATAACCGCTCTAAGGAAAGTACAATTTTCTATGACCAAGAGGTCAAATTTTTAATATTTTGTAATGAAAATAACAGCGACAAAGTTGGACCAAGTACATTAATGTCTTGCCCTCTATGAAAAATATTTCTTTACCCGGCCATAGGATACAATTGTTGATAAGGAAAATAAATGACAAACTGTGGTAGACAAAGTGGTGTAAAGTATTTAATGACCGGTCATGCTCGACTATCGCATCGTTTTTATTGGTTTCATTTAATTTTTTCTGTTTTTTTCAAAAAAATTTCATTTTAATAAATTCTAACTTTTTTTTTTTAACTCGCTTGTTAAATTACATCCTGTTTTCTATGTTGTTTATACAAACATGTAAATTTATATATATTTGTATATTCCTTGTTTTGCTTTTTTTTTGTTTTAGGTACAGTGATATGTATACAAATCCTATTAAGGCCAGCAAATTGGAACATCGTGATGTTGTACTTGATATATTATCTGATGCTCGTGTGGTGGGACCATTAATGCAAACCGGTTTATTTCACGCTGAAGTGAATCGACGCAATTATATGTACGTATTCGGCCATAATAGCTTCGGTGGACCGCATGCCAGTGTAAGTACAACAAAAAAAAAAATAAATAAAAAATAAGGAAAAAGAAAAAATTTTATTTAGTTTAAAGCGAAGCATTTTGACGTCTATCGCGTTTACTAATCACTAGATAGCTACGACGTTAAGTACTTATCTCGAGAAAAGTATGCTATGCAGATTACAATATATATATAAACATATAGCTTAAATTGATTATGAAAAGAAAAGAATAACTTCAGAGTCCCGCTTCACGTCCAAAAGTGGAAGCTGTGACTCCAAACTCGAAATAAACTCTATAGGGAGTTAAGAAGGCTAACAGATTAAACTTTTGTCCAGATTGGAAAGAAATCCGCACTGTTTCTTTATGAAAGCAAAATGAAATGAATAAATAAATAAAAACGCTTATTTCAAGAGAATGGTAAGAGCTATACAAGGAGTACCCATTGACTACCAGTTTCATGAAAAAAATATCTGTTACTTAACAAAAGGACTATTGGTCATTTGGGGCGATTTATTGGGTCGCCAAACGCTGCAAAGAACTCAAAAAGCACTATCGTTTGAAGCCAGTGTTAATCTAAGGAAATAAGTGAAGAGATGGTTTGAAAGAATTGCAGGTCAGTGTTTCTAACAAGACCAAAGGGAATTTTTCCTTCTGCGCCCGAAAGCCATAATATCAGGATTTTTAGCATATTGTGCCCTTTTTCGGCTTGATTGCATCCATGATGTTACTGATGCTGGCTCCTGGCGACAATTTCGTTTCATAATACACGTACATACACATGACATCCAGCTAATCCTCTTAAATAAGGTCGCGGTATATATTTGACTTTAACTCCGGTATTAATGCCTTGTCTGGTCGGACTTTTTACACATGGTTACATCAAAACTCGGCGGTGTTTTTCTGCGAATTAAAGAGAAACAGTAACATTCGACATTGCCTTGGTGCATAGCTCAACCGATTCAAGCGGAAAAAAAGATCTTGTACTTATTCTTACATTCTTGGTTAAAGCTCAGAGATAGAACCTCGCCTGGAAAGAACGCAGTTTCATATCTGCACACGGATCGAATAACGCTATCTCCGACAAGGAGTTAATAAAATCCATTTAAGAATTCATCTTATATTTGACATAAGCAACTTAGAAAGTCTTCGATAGGTGTTTCCATGGAAAAGTTTGACAAACTTTGATTTCCCCACGAAGAGTGATAAGACCTTTAATCTAGTGCTAGAATGAATTTCGAATCAGTTCATGGAGTTTGCTAATAGCTTATCCCCTTCCCGGTATTCAAGTGGCAGATTTCACTTTATTTGATTGCCTAAAATCCAGAACGATCTACTCATTTTCACACTTGCAGGTAAGTAGATGAGAACTGCGACTACCTGCGAATGCTAAGTGGGTTCAAACTTCACTACAGGTAGAGCATACGTGTTTATAGCTATAGCTAGTACTCAGTCAACAAAACCAGTATTTGCTGATTAGGCACGCACCCATTATCCGGCAGCCATTCTCCGTCTCTTTTCCTTTCCTTACTTTTTTCTAAACACCCTCTTGTTACACCTACAGGGAACCTGAGGAATTGCCCCTATTACAAAAAAAAAAAGAAAAAAACAACATGATGAAGTAACTTATCCTCGATCTGATGTTCGAAGTTAGTTATGTAACGGGTTGTGATAGTCGAATAAGCAACAAACACGGTGAACCTCTAATGTATAGGAATTTTCGAATTCTCGAATGACTTGAGACCGTGGAAAATAATAGTTTTTGTCGGCCCGACGGCTGATTTTAGATGGCTTTCTTCAAGTTCTACCTTAAGGTGGTAACAGCAGTCACGATAGAATTCCATCAACTAACGCCACAGAAAGCAAACGCATATCAAAAACGGAAATAGCTTAATGTCTGCGTTGCTTTTGCAAAAAATCGTCGTTAAAGAACGTAAAGTATCATCGCAAAAATTTATTTCATAATTTGAGCGAAGTATAACTTTCAGTTCAATGAAACTAAAATCATAAATTAAATATAATGAAACTTTTCTCGTACAACACAAAAAAAAAAAATAATATCAACTTTTGCTATGGAAACATCGTATTGCATTGGATTATCATAGCATAAAGCATACACAGCACTTCCAAACTGTATTTATGTGTATAGACAACTTTAATAGCAACTGTTTGTTCAGGGATGAAATAAAATCTCAACTTTTTTTCATATATATTAATAATAGCTTCTCATGTTTACAATTTTTTTTGGTCAACTATGTCCTCAATATGCGGAATCTTTTAAAAAAAACTGGCGACATTTTTTTAGGGGAAAATAAGCACTAACTTGCGCTTCTACATCGTTAGACGACGGCTGACAAGAAATTTGCCATTTAAAAGACCCAACTCGTTCACTGTAAGTAGATTGTCCAATACACTACCAGTACCACAGCGGCAACAGGTTTTCCTCATACATAAGATAGGGAAAAGAGCACTTCTTTTCTCAATAGACTACTTCTATGATGGAAATGTAAACCAGCTCAAGCACGACCCAGAGACATTGTAGAATACTGCGAAGGGTTAGTAGCCGAGAGCATAGAGGCAGCCATGTCAGTTGTGACTACCGAAGCTTATATATCTTGAGAAAGGATAGTTCGGGTCCGGGGTTGTTGCATAGGTCCAAAGGCAAATGTGACTCCGGTCACATAAAGTAAGGCTAAAGGCTTTATGGTCTAAATTTAAGCTTGGTCTAAATTTAAGCTCCACGGGGATCAGGAACTCAGTTGCTGTATAGCACTACATAGAGGAACTTCTTTTGTAGGGAATCCTGACTGTTGGGTACGGCTATGTTTTCCACCCAATCTCCAAAGGAATAATTAGAAGTGATGATAGGCCTCAACATTTCCCAGAGTGGGTTTGTTTGCCATACGCTTTACACCAATCTGGTACTGCAGAGGTAGTTGGGATTGTATAGGGATTGTGTCACTCTGTGAGGGTTTCGGCTCAAGCAAAAATAACCCATGCTTCAGCGGACGTCGTGAGGTTAGGCCTCCTTGCAGATAGTTACGTTAAAGCCTATGAGACATCTCTCCAAAAGAAAGTTTCTCTTTCACCATTACGGGCCTCAGAAACACCCGCAGATTTTTTCTACTTTGATCTGACAACTGGAGCGGCTTTTCCGGGGGCTTATAACAGTTGCGACGATCCCGAGCTATGGGAAGAGCGCTTTCTCGATGTGGAGCTGCATTGCAATCAGATGCGTAACCAATAGAAAAGTAGAAACGGTAGGCCTTACTGTCACCAAAGACGTGTCCATTGGCAGTCAAAAAATGTTTCTGATAAAAGGGAAAGAAAGTTTTCGATTGTCAGAAAATTATTGCTCGCCGGAATAATAGTTCTCTTGGGCATCGCCTTTTTGTACGGCACAATACTTATGGTACAAGGGCATATTAAGTTTGTGAGAATATAAGCAACACCCATATTTGAATAAGACCCACCTTTTATTATATCCATCGATTCAGAATTACTTTCTGCACAGTCTTCCTCCAGTTCGTCTACCGTCTGTCTACCGTTTTTGTGCTCAACCCACGATTCGTAAATTCTCCAAAAGTTCGATTAAATTGGATACCATGACGCGTTTTCACCAAAGGATGAAGGATATTCAAAATGCTTGGGATCAGATCACTTCTTTGGCCACTTCCCATATAAACCTTAATCTTTAAAAACCTTTCAATCTAAGGTCAAATGAATAACTATAAGTGGTGTAGGGTACTTAATGATGCGCCATGTACCACTTTACTGTTTTTTAACTTCATTTCCTAAGCAACGTTAATATTGTATCACCAAAGTTCACAAAAAGCGTAAGCGCCTAAAAGTCCCTTTTTTAGTAAAGTGCGTAGATAAATGCGCAATTAAATGAAATTTTTGACAACTTATGCACACTCATAATGGAAACGACTTTAAGTACCATCATGCGTTACATTGCGTATAATATATTCCATTGGTCTCTTCTCATATAGACTTAAAAGCTTTACATGTGCAATAACTTCACTGCTACAATGGTATGAACACAAAATTATTGATTTCTAAGTTAAAAGATATTTTCTCTTAAAATTAAAAGAAAATGTTTGAAAAATTTATTTAATTAAAAGCAAAGCATTATACATGTACATGTTTTATAAGACCTCCAAACCATAAATAACTTTTCAAAAACATATTTGAACTCAAGTATTAGAGAGGACCGCTTACAGACGCACGTATGTACATATTATATGGCGATATGGAGATAATGCCAAGAAATTTCGCTTGGAATCTTTCTCTTTTGTATATTTGGCTTGCCAGCGACAGCGACACTATTGAAAGTTGACAGTCAGAATAGCAGCAGCAGCACCAGGAATAACATAAATTTAAAACCATTGTTGCTGTTAAGTGAGACAAAGAAATAAAGCTTAAAATGTCACATATGTATAAGCAGACATTCTATGTAAATAAATATACATGCCCTCTATGAATGTGTGTTTGTGTGTGTGCCTCTCCCTCTCTCTCTTTCTCCATCCTTCACTCTCTCTCTTTCTTTTTTTCTTTCTTTCTCTCTCTCTGTCTGTCTGTCTGTCTGTTTGCCTGTGTGCGTGTGTGTTTGTATGTATACATCTAAAGGTTTGTCTAAAACAATGTGAAATGTGAATGAAACGGAATTCTCCAAAGCGTGTATTAACAAAACAAATACCGAAAAAACATTTTAAAGTGCTTTACGTTAACACACAGACATAAAAATAGAAATAAACAAAAACTAAAAAGTAAAAAAATAAAAAAAAGACAATATAACGTGAGAAATTTAACGTATGTCAAGTGTATGTTGAGCATATAAAATACACAATTCCTCGCCTTCATGCTGACAAATAACAGTTACTCTAAACAATTGTTTTATGTATCGTGCTAAGCTTAAATATGTGTGTCTGGGTCTATGTCAAGTAAAAGCTGATACCAATAAAAGGCGTTTTGTTTTTTTTTTTTTTTTTTTTGGGCTTAAAAAGTACTCAAAACGAAGAACAAACAAACCCACATGTCTATATTTAGACATATGTATATATGTAATATATATGCATACATATATTGTTTGGCAGAGGGGCTTAAAATTCATACTGAGAAGCATTTACTTGTTTATACATACCGTAGGCGTTGTTGTTTAATACAACAGAACGCCTATTGCGTGCATTCCAAATAATCGTATATCCGGTATAAAGTACAAAAACAACTAAAAACAACTAAAAACAAAAAATTTACATCATTTGTTGGTCTTAATGTATTCATAACTTTGAAGTTTGTTTTTCTGACACAATTAAATTGAATTTTTGCTTCGTTTCGTGTTGTTTAACAAAATAATTTTTCTTCTTCTTCTTCATCGTCTTCTTCGTAATAAGAGAAATTTTATTTGCTTTCTTTCTTTTATATTTGACAAGAGATTCCGCAAAGCAAAAAAAAGAAAAAATAAAAAAAAAAATATTTTAAAGAAGAAATTTACTTTAACGAAACAATGATAATTTAATTCTTATATATTTGATGTGTGTAATCTAAAGGATTTTAATAACAAAAACTGTTTTAAATGATGTCACATCAAAGTCAAATAGTATTTCGTTTTAAGAAAATAAGCTAGAAAGGTAAGAAGAGGAGATGATACCTCACACATCATAATCTGTACAAATAAGGATAAAAAGTTACAAACAAAATAGCTCCAAGCGGCGCATCCCATGATGATAAAAGACCGTTGACGCAGGGGAGTCGTAAACAACTTTCAATTCAAGTCGACAGATTATGCGTTCGTACCTAGATAACATAAGCTACAGCAGAGAAACGAGTTTTGACTTTCACTGAGTAGACGAGTAGCATGAGCAGCCGACTAGATAAGGATCGCCTATACCAAACCCCTTTGTTCAGGGGTTCAAATCTCAGTGCGGGAAAGTCCTTCAAAGTAAATGTTTAATAGTTGTTTTCGGAAGATTGAAGACATTTAGCAACAGTGTCTTTAAGAACTCGTAGAATATGTAATGCAACCACGAAGCGCGCTATGTAAGGATCGCATCCACCAAGTCAATGTTCGCGGATTCAAATCTTCTTGCGTATATACGACCAATTTAAAGTCCTTCAAAATAGAGTATAGTACTGGAAAGTGCATCCCAGCAGCGTCTTTGAAAAGTCGTACGACATTCAATTGTACCATGATGACGAGTAGTTAAGAGTCGTGTATATCAAGTTCGTGTTCAAAGATTCAAATGTCAATGTGGGTTGACCATAGAAAGTCTTTGCTATAGTGAGTGCTTAGTCGGTAAAAGCTTAGTACTTACCGGTTGGGCACACATCTACTAGGCTGCGGTCACTTATCCATTCCTTCTCTTCCCTGTCCTTTCTGTGGCAGCTACCGTGGTATATAGTTTTAGAAAACATCTCCTTACAACTATGTAAAAAGAAGCGCATATAGTAGATTGCATTGGTTATTGTCATTAAATAATTTTTTCTCAAAACAAACTTACATCACTTTCAAAGAAGACATCACATATATGTCTGTTCCGATTGCGAGAATCTTGTTGTTTTTAAAGTCATTACTTTTTATTAAACTTATCTGGGCAAATTAACTTGATGCTAAATTACTTAGTAGGGCGATCTATAATTCCAGAAGACCTGACAATACATTCGTTTTTACTAAAATTTAGATAAGAATTTAAAGTAGATTCAGGCAACTGTCAGTTTTGTTATTTCCCTATTTGCTGTTATGATTTTCGTATTTTGTCCAGAGGCACACAAATCTGAGGTCAAGTATTTTCTCATCACTTTTACAAGGTATGCAGACATGCATATTCCCTTTCACTATTCACATCGTCTAATTTTCTTGTTCCAGTGCAGACATGCAGACTTTACTACAGTCTGATCTGAACGGGATTGCTTCTTGGTGCTGCAACAATGATATGTTAGTAAACTAAGAAAAATGTAAAAAGTTATAATTTTCGTTGGGCGATGTGTTACCGACTAATTATTACCTTGGGGACTGCCTATGTTTCTTGGTTGAATGATCTTGTGGTAGTCTTCGACTCTGAGCTTGTCCTTTTCATTATTAAGTTTACAAGAGATGATATTTGCTCCTCGGAATTGCTAAGTAATACTGGCATTAATGTTCCTAGTAGGTATACCCGGCATTATATGGCCATCCCTTTATCGCATTGCAGAAAGAACTATGAACTTCAGAATCCATTTCGTACGCTTTTCCAAATGTACAGTGGTAACTGTGATTGGTTTGATAGGTTCTTATAGAATGGTAAAAAATCATTTATTAAGACACTAACATCTTATCTTTGACTTTTACACTGAGTATTACTCTATCTGTGTTAAATTGTTGATTAATTAAGCAGATTATATTTAAAATTGAAAGAATTATCGGAGATATATTGTTGTTAATTTTTTAATTAGTGTTCGATAACATTCTTTGTAGTCTGATGTTGTTTGTCATAGAATTAGGCACTTATGTAATGTTCTTTAACAAGTATGTAAACATAGTTAATGTTCATTTACTCTTTCTACAATACTCTTCCTAACTACATAGAAAGACTGCATACATAAATCATATGTCCAAATACGTTTGTGAAGAGGTTAGCCGTGTCTACTGTATTGTACCGAATTGTTGCAAGTAAACGAAACAATCTCTAGGGAAAGCTGTCAACAACAACTGCACATAATTAAGCCGGAAAACGAAATTAATCAACAAAACCGAATCATGGGATTCGGTTCATTCATTTTGGCAAAAAAAAAAAAAAACAGAGATGCTTCAGAAAATCTATAAAGCATATGTGGCCAGTATTAAGTTCTTTGAACACGTCCGTCCGTTCGTCTGTCTGTCTCTCTGCGTATTGTCTGTGACAAGCATTCCCCTGGTTTCAAAAATCGGGTCAAATATTGCAGATATCTGCATCATTTACACCGGCTACATTCAGTGAAAAGTAGAGTATAATTTGTGAAAGCATGCTGATCTTGCTTGATCGCAGAAAGCAAAGGGATCACTTGTCAATGGGTAAGAAGGACGTGTCCAATATGTTCGGCATCCTTGAGCACCGGCGTAACGTAACTATGCGGGGGTTATGGAGAGAAAGCAACTGTCTTGCAGATATGAAAGTAACTTGTGTGTCCTTGAAATTTACTGCACGACTTTTTCGACGTTGTATTGCCCCTAACCCGCATAAAACACAATTGCGACTCTGCTTTCTTTAATCGCAAGGTCCTTCTTCACAACAAACTACCTTCGATGGAATTTAACACACTTGATGTTTTTACTTTCAAATATATTGAACATAAACACTGCTCCCTTATTCCTCAACCTTCTAGGCTTTAGCGTCTTTTTTATTAAGAGACTACGGCTGACGAAGATAAAAAAAGAATATCAATGTAATCATAATTTTATTGAAGTGAAATTATATATATACACAGTATTTATGGACAAGAAAAATATAGTTCTTAAACGAAAGTGTGAAACATTATATTTTGTAACAACGTCTACGTATATTACATAAGCGTTCAGTAACACATCGACAGCCTTCGGAATCCTAGAAATATTTTCATCCATTTCATCAAAATGTCTTAAAGATAACGACCTGTAGACACGGACACACAACGGATAAACGGACAGACAAGCTTATAATCGGTTTTACAAAACGTGGATCTACTTTAAATCCTTCTGGGTGTCGCATACGTCCACACAACCTTAATATACGCTTGTACCATGGTTTATGGAGGATATCAAAAGAAATGAAAAAATTTTATATTAAAGGGAAATACTCCTTCGATCATGGCGAATAGCAAATATCTATACTTAGTAACGGATAAACGGCCAGATCTGCCTACATTAATCCGATGACTGCCGCGTTCTTTCTAAGCATTCTTAGCTTTTGCTACGACAAGAAAAAAAAAATGGCATAACTCACGAAAATATGGTGATATGGCACACTACGTTTACTACAATAAATGACGATTGACCCAAGGTCTTTTTGTAACGGCATTGTGGTGTAGCGCCATATAACAATGCGCATCGCCTGACGGATATTTTCCTGAAAAGCATCGTCGCAGTCAATGTGTTAACAAAAATATTGTCTTTTAACTGGCTTCCATTTCTCGTGGATTTTCTTATAAATGACTTTCGTAGTCTAAAGTATCCATCATATAATACACGTACCGATGTATATAAGTAAAACTTTTTCCATATCTATTTCTCCGTCATATTAAACTGAACTAACGAATTGAGCGCAAATCTGTAGAAGTCACCTAACAGTGGATGTAATAAAAATTCCAAAATGCAAACGCAGTTGGAACACACAAATATTTATTGATAATCGAGACTGAAATTATATTCCTCCCTATTCACTTTTACGTACATATAAATCACGCTTTAAAATCTGCATACAATTTATAACCTGCAGTGCGCTGCAAAATGAATGCATGAATGAATAACTTTGCATTAGAGTTATTTTCGGATAACATGTAAATATATGAAAATCGTTTTCAGATATTTTACGATTGACGTTTTAGTTAGTGAGTCATTTAAATTCTTGTATACATAGAAATTTTTTATCAAACATTTATAAAACAAAACCTGCGGTAGATAAATAAAAAAAAGATTTACAATCGCAGTAGGACTAGAAAATCCATTAGAGAGGAGACGAAAAATTCATTCATTTAAATAATTGTGCGGATGGCGAAAATATCATAATATGAACAGTACGGATGAACAAGTGCATAGTATTTTGAAAAATAACTAATTCCCGAAAATTAAATCAACTTCCTCTCTTCGGAAGCTGAACCAGCATCCAAACTTAAATCGGATTATATGCTATCGTACATACTCGTGAGTAATGGTAACAAGGATTGGCATAGAAAAAAAAAAAAATAAATAAATAAAAAATTTCAAAGACGAGACAATTAATCTCAAGCAATTGCGTAAATGGAATAAACTAGAAATTATATTTGGTTGGAACATCCACAGTTAGCCTGTGTATGACACATGTCTTGGCAAGGTAGAGGAAAACTCCATTCAATATGATTCGATATGACTTACATTGTGTATATATCCAAATATCCGCAAGTGGTGCAGGGAAGAAATATAGGTCCACGAATTCTGTTCTACAAAACGTTCGCCGCCTCGAACGGGTTAAAGCTTTTCTATATTAATACGAAAAATTTGAATAGAAACTAATTGATTGTGACAGTAAGCACAAATGCTGCTAAGTTCAATATAAATAAATGCATTACTAAGTAACTCTGTGCAAGAAAACGTTATTTGTGTGAAATCGTGCAACAATAGACTCAACTAAGTAAACTGTAGCGTTATCATAATTATCATAATGTTTTCATAATCTCTTCTCCTAGTAACGAGCAACAATAGGGAAGGAAATATAACTAAGCAACAGTGTTCAGCAAAATATTATGTTTTTTTATAATACCTCCGTCTTAGTTATCGATGGTTAAGTATTTTTATATACAACTTTGTAATTATTTCCAAAGTTTTGTTTTGTAAAAACTCGTGTACTAAATTTTATTAAAGCTGACAACCATATTGCATAGAAAAAATTAAAAATATGTTTCTAAAGCAACCGACGAACAGATCAGAGAGTATATTTATTTCGCCGTGCTTTTTGTACCTTATAGAGAACTAAATCAAAAGACCAAATGAAATTAACTGTAACCACATATATCATCATCAGCCAATAAGAAACGTGACGATTGAATCGGCATTACCAAGGCCAACCTCCAATGACGTAGAACTATACTTTAATTACGATTGGTTTGTAATCGTAGCTGCAGCTGCAATTTACCAGCTTTTGGACATGCCCACTTTCTCCGTATTTGCTATGCTTATACCCTATATACCCTAAGAGTCAAGAGGGGAAAACAAAGGGCATAATAAGTCCTGGACTTTTTCATAGCCAGTGCTGTTGTCTTTTTTAGGTTCATAGGAAGCAAAACAAACCTGAAAACTTGCTATAGCTTTTTATATAGATAAAATTAAAGCGAATCAGGATCCATTAGAAATCATTAGTATTCAAACAATTGCAATACCGGTTAGCGTTGGTATTAGGAATTGTTTAAAGCTATTGCTATCGAGCCATTTTATACTTTACACTTTGCACCATTTGTGGCACCAGAGTATATTAAACGCATTGTGTGCATCTGTGCAGCACACAGAAACACGTCAGATGAACCCAATTTTTAATAAACTTTTCCAAACTTGCCTGTCCGTCTGTCCGTTTTGTATTCTTTTGTTCAATCTACAGGGCGCAACTTTTGAGATATCGATCGGGTCAAGGACGAAGCCTATTGAAAGTCATTCAAATCGGAACACTTTTTCCACCATCCCCCACATAACGCTGCTTGATGCTACTTTAAAAAGTCATTATACACAAAACTATGGAAAGGTGTAGGGTATTTAATGGTGCTCCGTGGCTGACCACAGGATTTTTACTTTTTTGGTTGTTTAAATCAGATAATGGTTCCGGGAAGTTTAGAAGCTGATGGTAGACTGTCGTCTCAATACTTTATCTAGAGAAACAAGCTCAACAAAAAAAAATAAAAAAATTAAGCAATCGGCTGAGACTAAGCAAGTTTTTGTGAAATCTTGACACTTAGTAGGCGTCTCAACGAAACCATCAACTTAGATCTCAGATGAAACTTGGCCAAGTGCTATGAAGTTCCAGTATATGGACTTGTGGCTTCTCGCTCGGCAAACTTCTTTTTTTTCTCATATGACCAATCAATTAATGGACGTACTCTACCCCACAGAAAGAAGTTAGGGAAGGAAGATAGTAAATGATCGCAGTTTGGCAAATGTATTTCCAACAGATCAGTACTATACCTAGACCGGCCGAGCATTCCCTACAGCTACGAATGTACACCAAAGGCAAATGAAAGTCGAATCAGCTATCCTAGGTGTTGAACTCGCTTAAGCGTACTAGATAATCGCTCTTCTTAACTAGTTGGCTATAGTGCAGCCAATTTACATAAACCATAGATATGAAATATTATATTCTCTTGGCTTTCGCTTATGCGTCTTGGATGACAAACTTTCGTCGTAACTTCAACTGCATTAACGAGTATCCAAGATTCTTCATGATATACCTTAGCAGATTATCTTTTTTCTTTTTTGCTTTCATTTTTTATGTTATTCTCACTCTTCTCACATAATCAATTGTTCTCCATCTATAAAACGAACAAACATTGAGTTCCCATGTTGTTGTTTTATTTCTTCTTCTTCTCTATGGAAATATTTTTCAATATACCATACGTACGCTGAACAGTAGAATGGAGAAAACAAAAACAGAATTTTTTATTCAAAAAGAATCTAATTTTTAACTATTATTCGTATATTTGACACAATCGATTGATTGATTGATTGATTGATTTAGTTTCCTATTTATCAACAACAAGCAATGACCCAAAAAGACACAAAACAATAAAATAATTTAAACAAGTTAAAACAATTCTTTAATACCCTGCATTTTTAAAGTAAAATTTACATTAAAATTACGTTACGTTAACTAAGCCGAAGTCTTTAATAAAGTTTCCCAAAATATCTTAAAAAATATCGCATGCGAGTAATTTATTCTACTTCTAAATAAGGATGCGGTTTTTCAATTGCATTCAAAATTTTTTGTGCTCCTCATGAACTTTTACTTGTAGTCACTAAAAAAAAAAAAACCCAATATCAAGTTAAAGTTCCTTCGCACCTAAAAAGGATAACGAGAGATGCTCGCATAAACATGGCTAAATTGATTTAGATTCTTCCTCACTTGGTTTTTCACGGAATCATTTTTTCACATCTTCGAAATTCGATTTCATTACAAACTGAATAACTAGTTCAACACATTTTCTCTCCTATTACTCTGTCTTGCTTTGGCTATAAAAATTTTTTTTCCACATGAAAAACATGAACGTTGACACTACAGTGTTCGATCGAAAAATGAATTGAAAGCTATTGGG